>ML778505.1:129141-143774 GCA_009831015.1 Picea engelmannii | reverse complement strand
TTTCTACCGCAGGTTTGTGTTGGGATTCTCTCATATCACTTGGCCCTTGAGTCAAGTCACCAAGGGAGGAGCTAAAGAAAAATTCTTTTGGTCTGAATCTCAACAGAAGGCATTCAGGGAGTTGAAGCATCGCCTCTGCTCTGAACCAGTGCTCACATTACCAGACTTGCAACAACCATTTGAGATTGAGACAGACGCCTATGACTATGCTATTGGGGCAGTCCTTACTCAACATGGGCATCCAGTGGCATATCATAGTGAGACACTTTCCGACATAGTCCAGAAGTATCCCACTTATGACAAAGAAATGTATTCCATTATATAGGCTTGTCGACAATGGAAGCATTACATTTTGGGAAAGGAAACGGTCATCCACATAGACCATCGACCCCTGCAGTTCATACAGACACAAGGGAAGTTGCAAAACAATCACCATCAGAAGTTTTCCACATACTTGCAGCAGTTTCATTTGAACATTAAGTACAAAAAAGGAAGCACCAATAATGTTGCAGACTTCCTCAGTTGACCACCCATCGTGGTGCTAACCATTGTGCTCAACTCTTGTGGGCATGAGACTTCTGATTGGCCGCTTCTCTATAGAAGTGTTCCAGAATTCATCCACACATACAATACACTCTTGGAGGCTAAGAAAGTTCCCAAATTTCACCTCCAAGATGCCCTGCTTTGTCACCTGAGACACCTTTGTGTTCCTTCAAGTGAGCATGCCAAGATGATTTGGGAGGCGCACTACAGTCAGGTCACTGGGCATTTTGGGGTCGAGAAAACCGTGGCAGTACTGCAAAAGTATTTCTATTGGCCGAACCTTCGACAAGATGTCAGGAAGTACATCAAGTCCTGCACTGCTTGCACCATTGCCAAATCGACCATCAAGAAGCAAGGCCTATATACTTCACTTCCTACCCCTAGTCGACCTTGTGAATCCATCTCTATGCATTACATGTCGGGCCTTCCTTCTACTAAGGATGGAAATGACTATGTTTTTGTCGTTGTCGATCGATTCTCGAAGATCTCCATTATGTGGCCTGCAAGAAGAATATCACAGCAGAAGCCACTGCTAAACTCTTCTTTGAACAAGTGTGGGTAAACTTTGGGATCCCATATTCTATCATATCAGATTGAGACAGTAGGTTCCTCAGTACATTTTGGTCCATTCTCTCGTCGATGCTGGACACCAAGATCACCAAGTCCACATCTTTCCATCCACAAACTGATGGCAAGATAGAGGTCATCAACCAGATGATCATACACATTCTGCGCATGTACAATTCAAAGCATCCACGTACATGGGATGAGAGCCTGCCCTATGTACAACACAGCTACAACCGAGATCTCCATAGCTCAACCAACCAGAGCCCCTTTCAAGTGGGCTTTGGATTCCAGCCACTATGTCCCATTGACATAGCCATGCCATTTATGGCTACTCCGGAAGATTCATCTCATGTCCAGTCTGAGGCTGACAAGGAAAATATCTTCATTGAGCACATTCAACACATCCACCAATAGGTTCATGACATCTTGGACAGAGCCAATGCTATGTACAAGCAGCGACATGATCAACATTGGGTGCCACACAACTTCCAGGTGGGCGACAAAGTGTGGCTGCATTTGAAAAAGGAGCGCCTCCCTGGACCCCACCGCAAGCTTTGTCTTCTCTGATATGGGTCGTACACCCTCACCAAGGTTGTAGAGGAAAATTCCTTTGAGATTAGCATTCCACCATTCATTGGTCTGCACCCAGTGTTCAATGTGGACTGCCTTCAACCCTACTTTCCACCTCTAATAGACACATCCAACATGGCAGAACAACTCACACCAACAGAGTTAAATCCAGACTGCATGGAACAAGCCAGAACTAATCAGATCATGGATACACAGATCAAGCACACCCAAAAACAAAGGATACCGCTATATCGAGTTGTCAAAGTAGGCCAACTCCTTCACCAAGGCAAGTGGCTCACCAGGGACCAAGTTCAGCAGAAGTTTCCTCATCTCATGGAGGAACTCAATGCAATGTGGACCATTGCTTCCTAAGGGGGGAGTAATGATTCAAGTGGATATTGGTGGCCACCCACCTATTCCACTTGGACCCCCACCATTGCTTCTTTCAGTTTTTCAGTTTCTGCACTGTTTACTATTTTTAGCAGTTTTCAAGTCCTAAACTTCCGGAGTTGTTTTGAGGCCTTAAACGAAGTTTTTTGGGACAACGGGGAGCAACATGGATCGTATATCAATGTTTCTCATCCAAAATTTGTAGTCCTCATATAGATCTTTCTAACGAGGTATGGAACGCATCAAACGAAGATCATATGCCAAAGTAACGTCCCAGGGAAGTTGATGTACCAACTTACCCAAACGGGGCCCATAGTCTTGTCGTTTCATCTCCTAGGGTTAGGTCTTTGGATGTTTAGGGTTTTCCATTGTTTCTCAATAATAATAGGCCTTCAAGCCTCATTGTAACAGAGTTCAGAGGCCAGTATCCCCCACATCTCTTCTTAGAGATAAGCTACCAGCGCCCTAGTTAGTTTATTTCCATTCTGTCTGTAAGCATATTTCTGTCATTTGTTATTAATGAAATGAAGTCTTATTTCCACTGCATCTCTATGTTTATGTGTATTTATGTATTTCATTGTGTTCCTACATAAATCCGGATCAGTGGTATCAGAGCAGTCTTCTCATTCTTGATCCTTCTTTGCATGTCCCCAACGAGGTCGGGGTATAAGGAGTTGGGGCTCGATCTGGTTGAACCTTTGCAAGATCAGCCTCGCAAACCCCGACGACCGCCCATGGAGGAAGAAAAGAAATATGAGGGAGCAGGAGATCCTATCAAAATGTGGCTCAAGGAGGCCCTCAAGAAACAAAGGAACGCAACGATGGACAACTTTGCCTAGATTCTTCAACGGATTCCCACTGGTGGCGCATTGACATCCAACAGCCACTCTGGAGGTGCCACGCCTTTTAAGGTACAAGTAAACTTTGACATTCCCATATTTGAGGACCAAATAGATGCAGATGTCGTAGATAGATGGTTGAATCTATTAGAAGGATATTTCTTGGTTCATGACTTTTCCGACAGAGAAAAGATTATTTTCGCACTCCTCAAAGCCACCCCCCATGTCAAGGACTGGTGGGAAACCTACTCGGAGCAAGAGGGTGAGGGAGAACTCTCTCTGTTCTTGGCCACACCCACTAGGAATTCTTTTCGAGACACCATCAAGGAACAATATTATCCCATGGGGAGCTATGAGGACAAATACATACAACGGGCTACGCTGCAGCAGCAAAGGGAGCAAGATGTGCATGAGATGACGAATTTGTTTCATACCCTATGCACAATGTTGGGTATCAAAGATTCAGAGAAGCATTTGGTGTTAAAGTACCATAGTTTTCTACACATATACATTCAGGGGGGTACATGTGGATCTAGCAAAGATCCAAGTCATTCGGGATTGGCCAGCCCCAACCACCCTAACAGAGCTCCATAGATTTTTAGGTCTTGCCAATTTCTACCGCAGGTTTGTATTGGGATTCTCTCATATCACTTGGCCCTTGAGTCAAGTCACTAAGGGAGGAGCTAAAGAAAAATTATTTTGGTCTGAATCTCAATAGAAGGCATTCGGGGAGTTGAAGCATCGCCTCTGCTCTTCACTAGTGCTCACATTACCATACTTGTAACAACCATTTGAGATCGAGATAGTGGCCTCTGACTATGCTATTGGGGCAGTCCTTACTCAACATGGGCATCCAGTGGCATATCACAGTGAGACACTTTCTGACACAGTCCGGAAGTATCCCACTTATGACAAATAAATGTATTCCATTGTACAGGCTTGTCGGCAATGGAAGCATTACATTTTGGGAAAGGAAACGGTCATCCACACATACCACCAACCCCTGTAGTTCATACAGACACAAGGGAAGTTGCAGAACAATCACCATTAGAAGCGGTCCGCATACCTACAGCAGTTTCATTTGAACATTAAGTACAAAAAGGGCAGCACCAATAATGTTGCAGACTGCCTCAGTCGACCACCCATCGTGGCGCTAACCACTATGCTCAACTCTTGTGGGCACATGACTTCTGATTGTCTGCTTCTCTACACAAGTGATCCAAAATTCGGCCACGCATACAATACACTCTTGGAGGGTAAGCAAGTTCCCAATTTTCACCTCCAGGATGCCCTGCTTTGTCACCTGGGACACTTTTGTGTTCCTTCAAGTGAGCATGCCAAGATGATTTGGGAGGCGCACTACAGTCGGGTCACTGGGCATTTCAGGGTTGAGAAATTCGTGGCAGTACTGCAAAATTATTTCTATTGGCCGAACCTTCGACAAGATGTCGGGAAGTACATCAAGTCTTGCACTACTTGTGCCATTGCCAAACCGACCATCAAAATGCAAGGCCTCTATACGCCGCTTCCTACCCCTAGTCGACCTTGGGAATCCATCTCTATGGATTACATGTCGGGCCTTCCTTCTACTAAGCATGGAAATGACTTTGTTTTTGTGGTTGTCAATCGATTCTCGAAGATGTCCATTATGATGGCCTGCAAGAAGAATATCACAGCAGAAGCCACTGCTAAACTCTTCTTTTAACGAGTGTGGGTACACTTTGGGATCCCACAGTTTATCATCTCATATCGAGACAGTAGGTTCCTCAGTACATTTTGGTTCAGCCTCTGGTCGATGCTGGACACCAAGCTGACCAAGTCCACAGCTTTCCATCCGCAAACTGATGGCCAGACAGAGGTCGTCAATCGAATGATCGTACACATTTTGTGCATGTACAATTCAAAGAATCCATGCACATGGGATGAGATCCTCCCCTATGTACAACACAGCTACAACTAAGCTCTCCATAGCTCAACCAACCACAGCCCCTTTCAAGTGGGCTTGGGATTCCAGCCACTATGTCCCATTGACATAGTCATGCCATTTGTGGCTGCTCTGGAAGATTCATCTCATGTCCAGTCTGAGGATAACAAGGCAAACAGCTTCATTGAGCACATTCAACACATCCGCCAACAGGTTCATGACATCTTGGACAAATCCAATGCTAAGTACAAGCAGTGACATGATCAACATCAGGTGCCACACAACTTCCAGGTGGGCGACAAAGTGTGGCTGCATTTGCAAAAGGAGTGCCTCGCTGGACCCCACTGCAAGCTTCGTCTGCTCCGATATGGGTCATACACCCTCACCAAGGCTATAGGGGAAAATTCCTTTGAGCTCAGCAGTCCACCATTCCTTGGTCTGCACCCAGTGTTCAATGTGGACTGCCTTCGGCCCTACTTTCCACCTCTACTAGACACATCTGACATGGCAGAACAACTCACACCAACAGAGTTAAATCCAGACTGCATGGAACAATCCAGAACTAATCATATCATGGATACACATATCAAGCACACTCGAAAACAAAGGATACCACTATATCGAGTTGTCAAAGTAGGCCAACTCCTTCACCAAGGCAAGTGGCTCACCGGGGACCAAGTTTAGCAGAAGTTTCCTCATCTCATGTCTGAACTCAATGCAATGGGGACCATTTCTTCCTAAGGGGCGAGGAATGATCCAGGTGGATATTGGTGGCCACCCACCTATTCCACTTGGACCCCCACCATTGCTTCTTTCATTTTTTCAGTTTCCGCACAGTTTACTATTTTTAGCAGTTTTTCAAGTCCTGAACTTTTGGAACTGTTTTGAGGCCTTAAATGACGTTTTTTGGGAAAATGGGGAGCAACATGGATCATAGATCATGTTTCTCACCCAAAATTTGTAGTCCTCGGATAGATATTTCTAACAAGGTATGGAACGCGTCAAATGGAGATCGTATACCAAAGTTACGTCCCCGGGAAGTTGATGTACCAACTTACACAAACGGGGCCCATAGTCTTGGTGTTTCATCTCCTAGGGTTAGGTCTTTGGATGTTTAGGGTTTTCCATTGTTTCTCAATAAGAATAGGCCTTTGAGCCTCATTGTAACAGAGTTCAGAGGCCATTAGCCGCCACATCTCTTCTCATAGATAAGCTACCAGCGCCCTAGTTAGTTTATTTCCATTCTGTCTGTAAGCATATTTCAATCATTTGTTATTAATGAAATGAAGTCTTATTTCCATTGCATCTCTGTGTTTATGCGTATTTCTGTATTTCATTATGTTTCTACATAAATCCAGATCAATGGGGCTACATCCACAAAATGCTTCGCCTCTTTATTATTCACCAAAATCTTACATCCAATCACTCATGTGCACTAATCCATAGACTCAAACTTTGCATCAGATAAGAGATCTACGCACTAAGCACTAGATCCTCCTTCTTTACCTTCCAAAAGTAGGTCAAATTCACAAATCCAAATCTCTTATCACGACACTTAGCACCCACTCCACACTGAGCATCACAAGCAATAAGCATAGTCTAGAAAATCACAATCAAGCAAAAATCCTTGACGCACACAGATCTACTTGAATACTCCTTCTACAATACATTCCTCTTTATTTATACTTTAAAAAATCTTACAATAAGGCCTAAACATGGGGAAAACCCATGGGCCAACATCCCATAAACCTATTACAAAAACCCTAGAGGAACCCTTACTAGGTCCACATAACCCTCAAAATAGGTGATATCCGCGATCTCAACTCTGCCTGGGCGCTCCTACTTCGACCAACGTGATCGAAGTCCAAAAGTGGTCCAATCAAACTATATATTCATTATACATCATAATCAAGCACTAAGCAAATGCATTATAAAAATGACATTGTAAAAAGCAAACCATGAGACACCATATATATGTGGTTCACCCTAGGGTGGGGCTACGTCGACAAACTGCTTTGTCTCTTTATTATTCACCAAAATATTACATCCAGACACTCCTGAGCACTAAGCCACAGAGTCGATGTTCACACCAGACAAGAGATCTACGCACTAAGCACTAGATCCTCCTTCTTTACCTTCCAAAACTAGGTCAAATGCACATAGCCAAATCTCTTATCACAACACTTAGCACACACTCCACATTGAGCATCAAAATCACTAAGCACAGACTACAAAATCACAGTCAAGCACAAAGCCTCGACGCACACAAATCTACTTGACTACTCCTTCTACAATACATTCTTCTTTATTTATACTTTACAAAATATTACAATAAGGCCTAGACATGGGGGAAACGCATGGGCCGACATCCCATAAAATCGTTACAAAAACTATAGAGGACCCCTTACTGGGTCCACATAACCCTAAAAATAGGTGAGATCCATGATCTTAGCTCCGCCTGGGCTCTTGTACTTCGACCAACATGTCAAAGTCAAAAATTGGGCCAAAATTGACTGAAGTTTCCCCAAAACTTGGTCATGGGCCAACAAGCCCCCAACACTCACCTGTGACTCATCCCGAGTCACTCAAGTCCCGACAATGTTGCTTCAAAATCCTTGATATCAACTCAAGTTGCTTCAACTTGTTTCTTCACCTGAGCCTCCTGCTTAATGAGTTCTTGGACTGCCTACTCTGTAACAGGCCCTTCCAAGTATTGTTATACTACTGCAACTACTTGATCTAACTATGAACTCTAGCTATCGATCTCCTCGAACACCTTGCAAGCTTTGTCCTGCACAAGTTGTAACTTCAGTGTTACTTCCATCCCCTTTCCCTAGAGGGAAATGATCTGTTGTTGTATTGTATGCTTCTCCTGGGATCACTTCATCCTTTCCACTATTGTGAGGAGATTTATCTATGCTTGTAATGAAAATGCTTGTTGTTGCGCCTCCTGTAACTGAGCCTCTAGCTTCTTTAACTCTGGATCCTTGGTAAGGCATTTGTACATCTAGCCGCTTCTGTCACTCAATTGTTTACATGTTGAGGCAAGGGATTTTATACTTGATATTGTTTTTTTGGCGAACTCCTCCCTCTAGTCATGCACCTCTTGCGGGGTGCTCGGGACTGTTCGAGCCTCCAGTTCAATTATCCTAGCCTGAAACTACTGGAGGGTCTCTGCGGTCTTTGCTACTTGAGCTTCGACAGGCTCCTACTCCTTGTTAATTAAGGTTGGTTGTCATTGATGTCAACCCTTGAAGAAAGACCCGTAGCACAAAGGTTTGGGTAATGGACCTGTTATCGCACAGTTTGTAGTTTAGGTCATAGGTTAAAGGATAGGGACCAAACTGGCGTAACAAGAACCTTCCCCACCCAATGTCACCTCGATGGGGAGGTTCTTTCTGTGTAGGGAGGTTAGCCCAGGGGAGACGTCCCCGGTAACCTGGGGTTTGAAGAGGTAGAAGGTATAAAGTCAAGTTTTAGAATTCCCTCCTCACAGGTTACCACCAAAGTCAGACAGTCCGGCTAATCAGCCAATAAATGAAGTGTATGCCCTATTGAAAACACCTGCCCAGAACAAGACAAAAGCAACACAATATATATATATATATGCAGGCTATAACTCAAAGGGTTAGTACTTCATTTACTATCTGATATTATTAATAAGCAATGTACTGCAATAGATGTAAAATGAATTCAATGTTCTGTTAATTAGCTATGAAAAACCATTAATTCATCAATATCTAAAGAGATGATTAAGCCAAGAATATGTCCAATCAACAATTTACTCAATAAATGCTTCAAATCATCATTTAATTGCTTATATTACACTTTTGCTCCATCAAGATGAGATAACCAACTGTGACGTCAGCCCTAGATTAGGTTAGTTTGGTTAGTTAGGGTTTCAAAATTTAGTTTTGAAAGTAGTTTTTGTACACTAAAGCTTCAACGTTGGAGGTTAGAAATCAGTTCTTTAGGGTATATGGAGTCATATAAGAAAAGGGCACAAGATTTTGGAAGGACGATGACTTAAAGACTAGAAGGTAGGGTTCTATGGTGTTGCAAAGGCAGGGCCCTAGAATCAAAACCCTAGGGAAAAGAGGCTCACTCCAGTGTTGCTTAAGCAAGGCCTCGTGCTCTTTCCTCCTTCTCTAAATCAACTTGGAAAAATGGCTAGCCTAAAGAACAAGTCTAAGGGAGAAAGTGTTGTAAAGACAAGGATTTCAAACCCTAGAAAATGAAAACCCTAGGTGTAGATACCCTAGGCCTAGGACGTCACCTTCTTTCAACCTATAAAATTCAACGCTAGCTAAAAAGAAAGAAGCAAGACAAGTGTAGCAAAGGTTAGGCTCTATCTCTTTTCTTCAATGGCTGAAAATCTTTCTCTCTAAGGGGACATGTAACAATGACCTACTTGTGTGCTTTTTACCTAGGGTTTCAAATCAGCAATATTATAAGTAAATGCAACAAATTACACCTACAACCATTCATTTAAGAAGTTTTGCAAGAAAATTTACTTACATGTCATGAAGAAAAGCATAAGCAAACCCTAGTTGTAAACCTTCCTTGAGAGAAATGCCATAAAATGCCAAAAATATCCTTCCAATAGCAAGTGTGCCTCACTTATGCAGCAAATATACCCAAGAAGGTCGCAAAAATCATACCTCACAAGTGTGAGTGAATTGTGTTATGTCTAAAATGAGGGAAAACATCCTCAATTTATATCATCTAATGACCTTTAATTAAAATTAGGTCATTAAAATAGCCGACAAGGCTAATAACTAAAAATCATATTGTTTTACATTAAACTACTAAATAAAACCCTAAATGAGCAATAAGCAAGACGTCCAAGCCTTTTGAGGGAGACGTTGGCCCTTTTTAGGGCAAATTACAGCACTAGAAGACAAACATTGGCCCTCACTAGGCCTCCAAGCTCTGCCACATGTGCCAAAATGCTTTGTCAAGGTACCACTCACTAGAGGTGATGTCATGGCTCTTAGATGACATCCTGGGGCATCAGAAAGCACACGTTCCACTTGTAGTGGGTCAATCCCCCTGAGCTGGGCTCAGCCAAGGCGCCCTAGATGAAAATGTCCTTCTTCTCTCGTGCAAAGGCTCGACCAATCACTGTCCTGTCTCTGCCCCTGATGAGGTCCCAACAACCATTTGATGGGATCTTCAGCCCCATCGAGGTATGAACTAATCATCTCCCCATGTGTACCGGTCCACTTGGTACCTATCCATCCGGCATGGTCCTGCACATCAAAAACTTTGCCCTCCATGGGCTCATTAGTCCTAGGGATCATAGCAATGTCAATCATACTTCATCATTAATTTTATCAAATGCATGCATAAAACCCCTAACATATCATCTAATAGCTCAAAGACATTACAATGACCTACTATACAAAGCTGAAGAAAAGACAAAATACCCTATTGGGATAGCATCCATAAGAAGAGGAAAGTTTCCAAAGGATATCATCCAAGCCATGTAACACGAGGTGGCATGGTCAAAGGATGTCCAGACATAGTGGAAGATAGGGGTGATATTATCCGTTGGTGCCTTTTTAGGAGGCGAGTTGTACCTGTCATGGATGCAATTTTTTCCAAGCCCTTTATTGCCTTTACTCTTTCTTTTCTTTATTGCTTTTTCTTTCTTTTTATTTCAAGGTCTAACTAGAGGACACTGCCTTGGCGTGGTGACCAGAGCTGACAGTAATACCCACAAGTACTTTCGCAGAGATGATAAGGTTGGCTCGTGAAGATACCCCCTTTCCCTTGGCCATGCAACCAAAGGTCACTGCGCTGGCGTGGTAACCAGATAATGGCAATGTCATACCCCTAGGTACCCATGAACATAATGGACTGGCTCGTGATGAGACCCCCCATCCTCTTGGCTAGGTCTTGCTTTGTCATTTCTTCGGGTCCCTCATGTTTCTTATTTAGAGGCTTTTTATTGCCTTCTTAGGGATCCCTGGGCGAGGCATCTCTAGGTTTTATTTTTTTATGGCTTTTATCTCTTACCAGCTGCTTTTACCTCCTGGGCCTTTAGCCCCTTCTTCCCACAAGATAAGGTGTAACCCCACAAAAGGTCATCCTAATGTTAGGACTAGGGGAATGGGATAGATGAGTGGGAGATAAGATGTAAAAATGATAACATGATGGGAGCAGACGATGGCTCTTCAAAATCGCCCCTGGTAGCTAACCAAAACCTATGGGTACAAGCTTGCTAGGGTACCCCGTTAATCCCCCCAACCATGGTCAAGTGGGTTAGTGTAAGATCCAAGCAGTTGTCAGAAATGAAAGGAGTCTGATGCATATATCTGAAAGTTATAATGATCAAACATGACACATACCATGATACCTGGACCAATTACCTCATGGAGCAAGAGTCTTCTCTAATGCAAGTCCAAGCCGAAGGTGATGGATGTTGTTGTTGCTGACAGGACAGGTCTGATGAAGAAGAAGAAAGATGGGCCCTCTAGAGCCATGCTCAGGTCAATCCTGCTCTCGGTACTCCATGTCTAGGACTTGTGGGCCTTGAGGCATGATCTCATACTTATCCCATGAAATCAAGGATAACATATGGCTCCAACTCAGGGACATGTGCTCACTGTAGAGCACATGAGAACCTCAGCATCTCTGGCATAAACCTGCAGACCTTCTCACACTCGAAAAGGGTATCAGTAAGAAAGGTGGGGTGGTATTTCCACCCCACAAATATAATATATATATATATATATGACTGAAATAAAACAATCAATATGCATGAGGAAACAAAGTAACATGAGATGCAGATGGTATAATACACGGAAAAATGCCTACCTACATATACTTACCTATGCAGTCATGTCCCACCACCTTGGCAGGGTTTGAGGAGGTGTCCGCTAATGGGTAATGGGCACCTTCTTCCTTCCAAAGTGGACAAATAGTACGAGTTATCAAGAGATTCCATTCCGACTTTGAAAGGTCTGAGCCATGATTGCGTACTTCCTTTCACATTAGTTGGCTCTCCTTTCTGAGTATCCCACATCCATACCAAATCTCCCTCCTTGTATTTCCTGATCTTGTGTTTGGTTGTTCCTTGAACAACCCTGGTGTACTGTACTGAGGGAGGTGGGTGGGATTTTGGTGTAAAAACTTCTTGTTGGGATGGATGAATTTGCACATCCTCTTCATCCTTTTTTCTTTTTAATATCTTGATCGTCCCAAATTCTTTGTTCTGAAATTCATCTAGGAGTTGTTGGTATTCTTCTTTCTTGGGCCATTCAATCTGGTCAAACTCTTCCTCTGTTGCAAAGGGCATATCTTCCGAAGAATATTCTTGAAGATTTTGTATCACATCTTTCTATGCTTCATTTATGGGAGGGACGACATCTTGTACGTGATTTCCGGTTATCGGCATATTGAGTAAACGTCCAATTGTCCCATCTTTCAAAGGTAATCGCAAAAAGGTGATCCGTAAGGATTTTTCGAATGACTTATGGTTGAGTTTTTTATTTGCATGCATTAATTAACCATTGAGAAACTTAGTGAAAGAATGAGAAGAGAAAAGGAATTATATAACCATATACATATGTGCAGATCTGAAATGCAATGAAAAACAACAAACCATAATACGCAGGTTGATAACGGAGTTCAGCACAACTTTGCCTACGTCTTCGAGCCTTTTCTCTGTGGGGTAGGCTTCTTTATTTCTGTTTGAAAGCTCGATAGTACATCATTGCAATGTCGAATGGCTACAAGACTGATCTGGTCATGTTCGCCTAGATCTCTAGAACCATGCATAAAAAACGGCACGTGAAACGGACGTCCGGAGCTCTCAGAAATGGTCCGACAGCATCTCCTCCTCAACGGCTTCTCTGCCTCCAACTGGCTTTGACTTGGCTTCTCCTCAGCATCTCTGCTCTGAATGCTCTCCAAAACTGTGTCCATGGCCTCAAAATTTCCTTGGTTAAATAGTTGGGAAGGTAGTTGCCCATCTCCAACTTCCTCCAAGAAGTTAGGCTCAAAAACCACCCAATAACTCCCAATTACATTAAAAATGGCTTAATTAACATTAAAAAACCCAAAAGTGGTTAAAAGCCCACTTTATAACTATATAATATAGTTATATAGGCGCTAGCCCCCCTTTGGCCTAACGTGCGCCCTTTTATATGGTCATATGAAGCTTCATGTGGCCACGTGCTAGCCCTTGGGCTACGCGCGGGCCACCCCTTTCGCGCTGGCACTGGTCGTATGGTAAATGGTCCCGGAACCATGGGCTATTCATTATAACCATTTGTAAACCGTTTGCAACCGGATATAACCACAATACAAACCATAACCACGCCCGTTCAAAATACTCTCGCGCATTTGTAGTAACTCCCGCTCGGTCATATGTGACGGGCATATATGTAAATACATATAGCCACGAGTCATGTCTTATAAACCCCCACTCCCACAACTGTCGGCCACAATGCATATCGCGGTCATATTACATGCAAACGACCATGGGTCGGGGCTAAGCCCCGGCCCGACCTCCCGCCAATTTCAAACTTTTATGAAATTAAATACAAAAATATCCACATACATGTTAAGAAATAAACGACGGAATGTTGGCCAGTGGACTTGGTTAAAAACTTTGGTAAAGGGCGAGGTCACCGGTTCGAATCCGGTCGACCCCGAAAACATTTGAAAGCCAAACCAATTAGACAAATACCGAGGTGCCACGTGGCACCTTTCCAACCAACCAGAACACGACACGCGTCAACCTCCACGTCTGCCACGTGTCAAGCTGTCGTACGCTCTATCATCTTCCATGTCATCCACCGTACATCTGCCCAGTCAACCTGCCACGTCAGCTGCTGACGTCACCCGTGCCACGTGTCACCCTTCCAGTGGTGACATGTGTCACTTCAGGATTGGTCCAACCGTACGCTAAAAGTGCCAAATCTTCCTGACACATGTCAGCACCTGGAGCCACCACGTGTCCTGTACAGACCTGCCACATGTCCTGTACGAACTTGCCACGTGTCCTGTACGGACTGTATGGACTGCACAGTCAGCAATTTTGTTTTTGCCTGTTTGACTTTTCGGACAGAATGCGATATCTTCTCCATACAGACTCCATTTGACAAAGTAAATATACCACCGGAATCAGGAAGATGAGCCGGACGCAATGGTGTTGGTTTCATCGGATTCCGAGCACTTTCATTTTTGAGCATTTTTCAAGCCCTGACAGGCTTCTAAATCCGATTTCGGATCACACCTCCCCACAATAATACCTTTTGGTCCCCAAAAGGTTACTGACCAGTCAACAAGCTCGGGATAGGCCACTCGACTTGCTCTCTGTCTCTGAACTCTGTCCTATGCACCTGTCTCATCAAGATCAATTGTAGCACAATCATGACAACTGACAGTATATTGTTAGCCATTGCAACCCTGTTACATCTTACTGAAGCTACTATCATCCATGTAGAAAACATTGCTAATGACAGCATCAAAAAGACGACTGCAAATGAACTGATATACTTTAGATATCTGCACGACATGAGCTTATCTTGAAGCAACTTATGATTGATTTTCCATTCAACAACCATATCTTGTTCTTGCTTAAGATCAATTACTTCATTTGAAACAATTATTGGTTCGTTGCATGCTTGCACTATATTCATTAACTGTTCCATTGTTTGAAGTGTTTTATTTGCTTTAACACGATGAGCATGAACCACATAATCATGACCTGCTTTAGTGAATTGATATTGATTCTTTGTCCTATAGAAGATTGCCTTACGATCAAATAAGTATGGACTACCTAAGAT
>ML778505.1:113373-127822 GCA_009831015.1 Picea engelmannii | reverse complement strand
ATTAATGGATTCTCTACAACAAGCTCGCCTTCACCACGCTGTAGCTTTTCCCTGGTTAACATGCAAAACTCAAATCCAAACGTCAACTAGCTCTGATACCACTTGATCCGTCAGGATTTTTCGAATGACTTATGGTTGAGTTTTTTATTTGCATGCATTAATTAACCATTGAGAAACTTAGTGAAAGAATGAGAAGAGAAAAGGAATTATATAACCATATACATATGTGTAGATCTGAAATGCAATGAAAAACAACAAACCATAATACGCAGGTTGATAACGGAGTTCGACACAACTTTGCCTACATCTCCGGGCCTTTCCTCTGTGGGGGAGGCTTCTTTATTTATGTTTGAAAGCTCGATAGTACATCATTGCAATGCCAAATGGCTACAATACTGATCTGGTCATGTTCGCCCAAATCTCTAGAACCATGCACAAAAAACGGCACGCGAAACAAATGTCCGGAGCTCTCAGAAATGGTCCGACAGCATCTCCTCCTCAACGGCTTCTCTGCCTCCAACTGGCTTTGACTTGGCTTCTCCTCAGCATCTCTGCTCTAAATGCTCTCCAAAACTATGTCCATGGCCTAAAATGGCCTTGGTTAAATAGTTGGGAAGGTAGTTGCCCATCTCCAACTTCCTCCAAGAAGTTAATCTCAAAAACCACCCAATAACTCCCAATTACATTAAAAATGGCTTAATTAACATTAAAAAACCCAAAAGTGGTTAAAAACCCACTTTATAACTATATAATATAGTTATATAGGCGCTAGCCCCCCTTTGGCCTAATGCGCGCCCTTTTATATGGTCATATGAAGCTTCATGTTGCCACGCTCTAGCCCTTGGGCTACGCGCGGGCCACCCCTTTCGCGCTGGCACTGGTCGTATGGTAAATGGTCTCGGAACCACGGGCTATTCATTATAACCATTTGTAAACCGTTTGCAACCAGATATAACCACAATACAAACCATAACCACGCCTGTTCAAAATACTCCCGTGCATTTGTAGTAACTCCCGCTCGGTCATATGTGATGGGCATATATGTAAATACATATAGCCACGAGTCATGTGTTATAAACCCGCGCTCCCACAACTGTCGGCCACAATGCATATCACGGTCATATTACATGCAAACAAACACGGGTCGGGGCTAAGCCCCGGCCCAACCTCCCGCCAATTTCAAACTTATATGAAATTAAATACAAAAATATCCACATACATGTTAAGAAATAAACGGCGGAATGTTGGCCAGCGGACTTGGTTAAAAACTTTGGTAAAGGGTGAAGTCACCGGTTCGAATCCGGTCGACCCCGAAAACTTTTGAAAACCAAACCAATTAGACAAATACCGGGGTGCCACGTGGCACCTTTCCAACCAACCAGAACACGACACGTGTCAACCTCCACGTCTGCCATGTGTCAAGCTGTCATACACTCTGTCATCTGCCATGTCATCCACCGTACATTTGCCCAGTCAACCTGCCAAGTCAGTTGCTGATGTCACCCGTGCCACGTGTCACCCTTCCAGTGGTGACACGTGTCACTTCAAGATTGGTCCAACCGTACGCTAAAAGTGCCAAATCTACCTAACATGTGTCAGCACCTGGAGCTGCCACGTGTCCTGTACAGACCTGCCACGTGTCCTGTACGGACTTGCCACGTGTCTTGTACGGACTGCACAGTTAGCAAAAAAAATTTTGTCTGTTTGAATTTTCGGACAGAATGCGATATCTTCTCTATACGGACTCCGTTTGACAAAGTAAATATACCACCAGAATCAGGAAGACGAGACGGACGCAATGGTGTTGGTTTCTTCGGATTCCGAGAACTTTCATTTTTGAGCATTTTTCAAGCCCTGACAGGCTTCTAAATCCGATTTCGGATCAAAAGGTGAGATCCGTTTCAAGGGACTCACCTATCATTGCACCAAACTTCCTAGACAACAACATTCCCCACACGTCTGGGACATCAACCACTATAATATCTATGTGGATTGTCTTCTCAGGGAATTTTTTCAATTGTACTTCGACATTTTCAACCACACCATGTGTGGGTATTGCTTTAGATTCAAAACCACACACATTCCTGTAAGGCCTAGTGACCTTCAAGCCCATTTGTTGCATGACTTTAAGAGAAATAATATTTGCACCAACACCCGTATCTAGCATGCAATTGTTAAGGTATTTGTTGTTCATCATTAAAGTCATGAAGAACGGGGGGTTTTCACCATACTGGATTCTGAAGTGATCAGCCTGCAACATAATTGGGGGGTCCATAGGCTCAGTTGTTACGGAAAAGAAGGTATCAAAGCATTCTTTTATAGAGGGGATCTTAATTGCTTCTTTTAAGGGAATGCTCACATGCATCTTTGACAAAGCTCCTTCAAAGTCAAAATCAAGGTTAACCTTATTAGTCTTGGATGTCTTGGGAGGAAGAACCTCAAGCTATTTTGGTTGATCAATGGTAGGTTGTTTCAGATTCTTTATCCTATATACTTGGATTTCTTGCTTTTTTAGCTTTTCTCGTGATTCCTGGTCCAAGTTGTTTATTATTTCCATTCTTTCTGCTCTTGCTGCTTCCTTCAGGGCCTGCTGATGTTCTATATCCGTGATATTTATCTGAGGAAGACTCATAAAGCAATCCAGATTGTTGACTTGTTGTTGGCTGGCGTTATAAGGACATTCATTCTCCCAATGTGCTCCACTGTATTCCAGGCACCAAGGATTTTCATCAACGACATTTGTAGGGGGCAGAGTATTCGGGACTTAATTTTCATTCTTTGGCTTGTATGCTTGGTTCCCTTTCTGGAATTGCCCCTTGAATGGGGGTCTAGGTGCCTAGGTCTGGGACTTTTCAAGTCTAACGATCTGGTTCATCATTTCTTCTTGATTCTTCATGATGATGTCCACGGAATCTTGTAGCTTACTGATACTGGTGCAGCGATCTGAAGTAGGCTCAGCATTGTGTACAACTTTCTGCTTGGTGTCTATTCTCCCGCTAGGGTTAGCAAAGGGCTCTATCTTGGATGAAAAGAGATTTCCTTCTATCTGGTAGCGAGCTCTTGGGCTTCTTGAATGGATTGAGGGTCTTTGTCTCTAAGAAGATACCCTAGTTGGCCACTGAAAGATCTGGTGTAAATGTGAACAAGGTAATCATCTTTTGGATGATGGCTTGGGGGAATTCTTTGGAGCAAAGCTTTGAATCTGGTGTGAAATTCTTGAATGGACTAATTTTCATGCTTAGCAAGGCTGTTAAGGTCCTAACCCGCACATAGGTAGATCAATGTATTCGGATGTAATAAAGGTCAATATTATTAAGGCCTTTCAATAAAATAGAATAAGGCGGATGTAAGAAGACCTAATAGAAGCTTCTGCTTCTAGAAGGATCTTCCTCTAGATGCTTCTCTTAATAGACATATTTAGTATAAATAAGGGTTGAGGGTATGAAAACCCTAGCTTGGAGATTATTGTAACAGAGCGCTACTCGATTGGAGGTTGCCCCCTCGAAGAGGCCTGTGAACATTGCTTTCTGAATCAAAGTGTTATTTCTATTGCTATTCTTATATCATTTATGTGTTATTGTGAAGATTATGCTGGATATTTTACTATTATTCTACCATTTCTAGCATCATATTTTTGTTCTGCATATTTAATATATCTGGTATCTTGCAAGTGGTATCAGAGCACTTTCCTTGGCAAAAATTGTGGGTATTTTTTTTTTTTTTCAGGGTAGAGACGTATTCCGACGTCTTTAAGCCACAAAGATCTATCGTTACGCGCATAAACCCATGGTTGAGGGATTCATACACGCAGGAAATACAAGTGGTTCTTAAGCGCATATCTGTTGGCCACCCTTGTAACCCTTGTTGGTACCCCTTCGAGTGGTAGTGCATCAGATAGCACCTGTGTACGGATCGGCCTAGATTTCCTGAAGCCCTCTTTAGATAAACCTATCGGCCGTCGGAATACTATAGTGTCACCGAGAACAACACTCAGGAAGATACTCTCTAGTACCTGGGTAGTCGGGTAGTAGAGCTAAGGGTACGGTCTATCCTCCTTAGTTAGTGCCCCAATATATTGGGCTAAGTACTACTGTTGGACCCCGCACGTATATCATAGAGCTATAGCACAGGGAAAACTCTTGTCTGTAGAACCCTTGAATACCTAACCCGTGGGGAACATAAACATAAACATAAACAAATTAAACCAACGAGATCTATTGCCGTGCATCTGTGTTCAGGTTGCCAAGTGAATACACATTTCTTTCTGGTTAAAAATTTGGGAATTTCAACACTGCAGCATTCTTCAGACCAAAGTATAACCCTGCAGCTGTAAGAAAAAAAAAAAAAAAAAGTCTGGAAATTTTTTCACCATTATTTGAGACCTATTCCATTAGATTCATCTCTTTTCCCTTATCACATTCATCCATATCATTTTTTTGCATAAATTTCTGACCCCACCCGCTCCCTTTTCAATTCACCCATCCTCATGGCCCATACCCGTAGCCAAGAACTAGAGTCTTGCTTGAACACCTTGCAATCTGGTTTCCTCGAGACCCAACTAGAAGTGCAAAAACTCAGTGCTACTATTGCCTCTCGTGATGCATCCATCAATACCACCATTAATGCATTCGTAAATGTAGCAGTGCAGTCCTCAATAGCGGAAGTCAAACACGAACTGACCACCCAGCTTGAATCTGTCTTTGAATCACTCTACACCAAACTCAAGATCCCTACCGATGACTCTTTTCCTGATGCACATACAAAGACTGAAGGTGAAACTTCTTCCCATTCTTTTCAACCCCATCACTTCCAACGGGACATACACCTTCCATGGGTGGATGTAAACAAATTTGATGGCTTGGACCCCACTGGTTGGGTCACCCAAATGGAACATTATTTCTCTTTCTACAACATTACAGATGACTTGACCAAACTCTGGTATGGTGTTCTCCATCTAGATCAAGAACGCTGGCAATGGTGGCAATGGAGAAAAACTTCTCGTCAAGGGTATATTGCTTGGACCCAATTTGTGACTGAGATTTATGAACGCTTTGACACTGACACCAACCATTTGGGCCGTTTGACAAAATTGAAGCAATCAGGCACAGTAGAAGACTTCATAGATGCATTTGAGCGCCTGGCTTTTTGAACAGAGGGCATGACTGATGCTTTCTTTCGAGAGTGTTTTATCAGTGGCCTCAAGGAGGAGATTCGGGCCCATGTCCTCATGGCTCGACCTACGACTTGGGTGGAGGTTACTAAAAAAGATAAAGAAGCACAAAAAATTGTTTCCTCTCAAAACCATAAGCCTTCCTTTATCCCTCGCCCTAAACCAGTAAACCCCACTACTCCCTTCGCCCTATTAAAGATCCAAAAATTGACCAGGGCTGAAATGGTTGAACGCCAACTCAAAGGCCTCTGTTATAATTGTGATGAAAAATATATCCCAGGCCACAAATGTAAGGAACAAAAGCTTTTTATGGCCATCTCTGAGGATATTCCGGAAGAGAATGTTGACACTCCCCTTGTGCCCGAGTCACTAGAAATCAATGACATAAACCCTCCCTTTGACCCTCCTGAAGTGGAACCGATCATTTCCCTCAATGCTCTCACCGGCTTCTCTGCCCCCCAAACCCTCAAGTTAATTGGTTACATCAAGCACTGAAAGGTCATCATTCTGGTTGATAGTGGCAGCACCCACAATTTTATTCATCGTCGCATTGCCCAAGAAACTCATTGCTACATCCATGTTGTCAACAATTTCCAAATCATGATTGCCAATGGTGGTTCTATGAAATGTGGCAGGCATTGTGAAAATGTGCGTCTCCAAATCGGTGACTACCACCTAAAATCCCATATGTTTGCTATTGACATGGGCGGTTGCGACATTGTGTTGGGTGCAGACTGGCTAAGGACTTTGGGTCCCATTCTCATGGATTTTCAGAACTTAACCATGCAATTCAACCAAGGAGGCCACCAATATAAATTCCAAGGCATCATTGTTGGTTCACCTAAGGTCAACAGTTCTCATCGCATGGAAAAACTGCTCAAGAAAGGTCATTCTGGTGTCATTGCCCAACTCCACGCCATACAAGCCACAGAGACACCACCAGTGCCCCAAGACCTCCAAGCCCTCCTTTCTAAACATCAAAAGGTATTTTCCACCTCCCAAGGACTCCCTCCTTCCCGTGGTGTCCATGATCATTCCATTCCCCTTGTCCCAGGAATCCTTCCCCCCAATATACGTCCATATCGCCACCCCTTTGCACAAAAAAATGAAATTGAAAAAATGGTCCAAGAACTCCTTATTGCCGGTGTCATCCATCCTAGTATGAGCCCTTACTCCTCTCCAGTTGTCATGGTACTAAAAAAAGAAGGTTCTTGGAGAATGTGTCCTGACTTTCGTGCTCTCAACAAAATGACCATCAAAGACAAACTTCCCATTCCTGTCATTGATGACCTCCTGGATGAATTGAGTGGCACCCAATTCTTTACCAAACTTGATCTTCGCTCGGGCTATCACCAGATACATATGAAAGAGGCCGACATTCCCAAGACCGCCTTTATCACTCATGAGGGCCACTATGAGTTTTTGTTCATTCCCTTTGGTTTGTGTAACGCCCCCTCCACCTTCCAGAGCCTCATGAACCATGTCTTCCACCCTTTTCTCCATCATTTTGTCTTAGTTTTCTTTGATGATATCCTCATCTATAGAAAAACCTGGACAGACCATCTTACTCATGTGGATCAAGTTCTACGCCTACTCTCTCAGCACCAACTTTTCTTGAAACCGTCCAAATGTTCTTTTGGTGCCTCAGAAGTAGAATACTTGGGTCATCTGGTGGGAAAGGATGGTGTCAGGGTGGACCCAAAAAAAATGGAAGCTATGCAAGACTGGCCGCACCCAAAGACTCTCAAAATCTTGCATGGATTTTTTGGCCTCACAGGGTATTATTGCAAGTTCATTAAGAACTACAGAAAGATTGCAGCACCTCTCATGGCTCTCCTCAAAAAGAACTCTTTCACTTGGACTCCAGCAGCTGCTCAAGATTTTCAAACCTTGAAGACAGCCATATGCACCACTCCGGTTCTGGCCCTTCCCGACTTCACAAAGACCTTTGTGTTGGAATGTGATGCCTCAGGGAAAGGAATCGGCACTGTCCTTATGCAAGAGGGTCGACCTTTGGCCTTCACTAGCAAGTAACTATCTGAAAGGAATCTAGGCAAACCCATTTATGAAAAAGAAATGCTGGTGATTCTACATGCCATTGAGTTGTGGCGTCCTTATCTCTTGGGGCAACACTTCCAAATTAAGACCGACCATCAAAGCCTCAAGTACTTTCTGGAACAATGCATTTCCTCCAAGGAACAACAAAAATGGGTGACTAAGCTCTTTGGATATGATTATGAGATCATTTACAAGAAGGGCAAAGACAATGTCATGGCGGATGCACTGTCCAGGAAATATGAAGATGAAGGATCCCTTTTTTCTCTTTCCTTCATTGTACCCGATTGGCTCCAAGTTGTGTGCCAAGAATGGCTTCAAGATCCCAAAAGTTCACATATGATCTAGCAACTGCAGAACAAGGCTCCAGCTCCCCTAGGGTACTCCTAGCTCGAGGATGAGCTTCGATACAAAGGTTGCTTGTATTTAAGTAAACAATCCAAGCTCAAATCCACGATGCTTTCTAAGCTTCATGCTACACCCATATCGGGGCACTCAGGGTTCACCAAAACATATGACCGAGTCAAACGTTCTTTTTTCTGGGATGGTATGAAACAGGACATCCGTAATTTTGTCTTTGAATGTGAGGTGTTTCAACGCAACAAGGGAGAAACAGTCAAATCTCCAGGCACCCTCCAACCACTTCCGATTCCCCCTGCTATTTGAAAGGATATCTCTATGGACTTTATTACAGGCTTACCCAAATCAGGGAATAAATCATTCATAATGGTGGTGGTGGATCGCCTTTCCAAGTATGCTCATTTTTGCGCTCTTCACCACCCATTTACTACATCCACGGTGGCTCAAATTTTCATGGACCAAGTCTTCAATCTTCATGGCATGCCGCACTCTATTGTTTCCGATGAAGACCCAACTTTCACAAGCAATTTTTGGCAAGAGTTGTTTAAGCTACAAGGCACACAATTGCATCTCAGCTCAGCTTATCATCCCCAGACGAATGGTCAAATGGAAGTTGTCAACAAGTGTTTGGAAACATATTTGAGGTGCTTTGCCTCTGAAAAACAACACCAGTGAGCTCAATGGTTACCCCTCGCCAAATGGTGGTACAACACTACATACCATACAGCCACTCGCATGACTCCTTTTGAAGTGGTATATGGACAGAAGCCACCTTCAGTTCTCTCATACTTACCGGGTACCTCGAAGGTCTAGGAGGTTGACCAAACAATTACAGTTCGAGAGGATATCCTTCGTACCCTTAAAGAGAACTTGGTCATGGCACAGAATAGAATGAAGCAACAAGCAGATCAAGGTCGCTCTGAACGTCAATTTGCAGAAGGGGATCAGGTGCTTCTGAGACTGCAACCATATAAGAAAAATTCCCTCAAGGCCAAGCATTGTCAGAAGCTAGCACCCAAATTTTATGGCCCTTACATAGTTCTCAAGCATGTGGGACACGTCGCATATCAGTTAGCTTTTCCCAGTCAGTCGAAGCTACATCTTGTTTTTCATGTTTCATGCTTGAAGAAGGTGATTGGAACCAGGTGCCAAATTCAAACCAACCTTCCAGAGTTAGCTGAAGAAGGATCCATATGGCTACAGCCAGAAGTAGTTTTAGACCAGCGTGAGCATCGCCTGCGTCAGAGAACCATCAAGGAAGTGCTGGTACAGTGGAAAGATATGACTCCAGCAGATGCCACTTGAGAACCAACTACCATTCTGCAACATTTTCCACATCTCAAGCCTTGAGGACAAGGTTGTTTTTAAGGGGGCGGACATGTTAAGGTCCTAACCCGCACATAGGTAGATCAATATATTCAGATGTAATAAAGGTTAATATTAATAAGGCCTTTCAATAAAATAGAATAAGGCGGATGTAAGAATACCTAATAGAAGCTTCCGCTTCTAGAAGGATATTCCTCTAGATTCTTCTCTTAATAGACATATTTAGTATAAATAAGGATCGAGGGTATGAAAACCCTAGCTTGGAGATTATTGTAATAGAGAACTGCTCGATTGGAGTTTTCCCCCTTGAAGAGGCCTGTGAACATTGCTTTCTGAATCAAAGTGTTATTTATATTGCTATTCTTATATCATTTATGTGTTATTGTGAAGATTATGCTGGATATTTTACTGTTATTCTGCCATTTCTAGCATTATATTTCTGGTCTGAATATTTTATATATCTGGTATCTTGCAAAGGATATTTAGTCGGGTGAGAAGCATGTTAGGGTCTTCTTTGATGCTCCATCTTCTGAGAAAGATTTTCTCAAGTCTATCCATGGTTTTGATGCTTCCATCAGGAAGACTGAGATACCAATGTCCTGCAGCATCATAAAGGGTAGTAGAGAATAACTTCATGACCAAGTCTTCGGCCTCATCACTAATGGGGTGAAGCTGAAAAAATGCCCAAAAGTTACTCATATGCTCTTCGGCACTAGTGGCATTAGTGCCAGTAAAATTAGGCAACCACTTCTCATACTTGGGTGGCATTTGCCTAGGGTAGCCAGGTATGGCTCACATGTCTAATGGCTTGAACATAGTAGATGACCATTTTCTTTGATTGTTAACTGGGTTTGTAGTACTGGTCTGAGAGGTAGACATGTTTAAAGGAAGTCTCTTTCCAAAAAATGACTTGACAACAGGTGAATTCAAAGGAGGCTTCCTTTTGAAAGCTAAAGGAGGATTATTGAATCTCCTTTTGGTTTGTGGAGTCACCAGATATTTTTCCTAAAACTATCAAAGAATAGGGGAATAAAATCTAGTGGAGTCACCAGGTAAGCTTGTAAGAGAAAGGTCTTTGAGGCAAGGCTTGCCAAAAGATTTGTCATTGAGGAAGATTGACTCAGTGTTCCCCAACAATGACGCCAAAATGTTATCGCATAATTTGTAGTTTAGGTCATAGGCTAAAGGATAGGTACCAAACTGGCGTAACAGGAACCTTCCCCACCTAATGTCACCTCAATGGAGAGGTTCTTTCTGTTTAGGGAGGTTAGCTTAGGGGAGATGTCCCCGATAACCTGGGTTTTGAAAAGGAAGAAGGTATAAAGTCAAGTTTTAGAATTCCCTCCTCACAGGTTACCACCAAAGTCAGACAGTCCATCTAATCAGCCAATAAATGAAGTGTATGCCCTATTGAAAACACCTACCTGGAATAAGACAACAGAAACACAATATATATATGCAGGCTATAACTCAAAGGGTTAGTACTTCATTGAATATCTGATATTATTAATAAGCAATGTACTGCAATAGATGTAAAATGAATTAATCGTTCTGTTAATTAGCTATGAAAAACCATTAATTCATCAATATCTAAAGAGATGATTAAGCCAAGAATATGTCCAATCAACAATTTACTCAATAAATGCTTCAAATCATCATTTAATTGCTTATATTACACTTTTGTTGCGTCAAGATGAGATATCCAACTGTGACGTCATCCCTAGATTAGGTTAGTTTGGTTAGTTAGGGTTTCAAAATTTAGTTTTGAAAGTAGTTTTTGTACACTAAATCTTCAACGTTGGAGGTTAGACATCAGTGCCTTAGAGTATATGGAGTTAGATAAGAAAAGGGCACAAGATTTTGGAAGGATGATGACTTAAAGACTATAAGGTAGGGTTCTATGGTGTTGCAAAGGAAGGGCCCTAGAATCAAAACCCTAGGGGAAAGAGGCTCACTCCGGTGTTGCTTAAGAAAGGCCTCGTGCTCTTTCCTCCTTCTCTAAATCAACTTGGCAAAATGGCTAGCCTAAAGAACAAGTCTAAGGGAGAAAGTGTTGTAAAGACAAGGCTTTCAAACCCTAGAAGATGAAAACACTAGGTGTAGATACCCTAGGCCTAGGACGTCACCTTCTTTCAACCTATAAACTTCAACGATAGTTAAAAGGAAGAAGCAAGACAAGTGTAGCAAAGGCTAGGCTCCATCTCTTTTCTTCAATGGCTGGAAATCTTTCTCTCTAAGGGGACATGTAACAATGACCTACTTGTGTTTCTGTTACCTAGGGTTTCAAATCAGCAATATTATAAGTAAATGCAATAAATTACACCTACAACCATTCATTTAAGAAGTTTTGCAAGAAAATTTACTTACATGTCATGAAAAAAAGCATAAGCAAACCCTAGTTGTAAACCTTCCTTGAGAGAAATGCCATAAAATGCCAAAAATATTCTTCCAATAGCAAGTGCGCCTCACTTATGCAGCAAATATACCCAAGAAGGGTGCAAAAATCAGACCTCACAAGTGTGAGTGAATTGTGTTATCTCTAAAATGAGGGAAAACATCCTCAATTTATATCATCCAATGACATTTAATTAAAATTAGGTCATTAAAATAGCCGACAAGGCTAATAACTAAAAATCATACTATTTTACATTAAACTGCTAAATAAAACCCTAAATGAGCAATAAGCAAGAATTCTAGCCCTTTTGAGGGAGACGTTGGCCCTTTTTAGGGAAAAATACAGCACTAGAAGACAAACGTTGGCCCTCAATGGGCCTCCAAGCTCTGCCACACATGCCAAAATGCTCTATCAAGGTACCACTCACTAGAGGTGATGTCATGGCTCCTAGATGACATCCTGAGGCATCAGAAAGAACACGTTCCACCTGTAGTGGGTCAATCCCCCTGGGCTAGGCTCAGCCAAGGTGTCCTAGATGAAAATGTCCTTCTTCTTCCCTCATGCAAAGACTCGACCAATCACTATCCTATCTCTACCCCTGATGAGGTCCCAACAACCATCTGATGGGCTCTTCAGCCCCATGGAGGTCTGAACTAATCATCTCCCCATGTGTACCGGTCCACTTGGTACCTTTTCGTCGGGCATCGTCCTGCACATCAAAAACTTCGCCCTCCATGGGTTCATTAGTCTTAGGGATCATAGAAATGTCAATCATACTTCATCATTAATTTTATCAAATGCATGCATAAAACCCCTAGCATATCATCTAATGGATCAAAGACATTACAATGACCTACTATACAAAGCTGAAGAAAAGATAAAATGCCCTATTGGGCTAGCATCCATAAGAAGAGGATATTTTCCAAAGGATATCATCCAAGCCATGTAACACGAGGTGGCATGGTCAAATGATGTCCAGACATAGTGGAAGATACGGGTGATATTATCCGTGGGTGCCTTTGTAGGAGGCGAGTTGTACCTATCATGGATGCAATTTTTTCCAAGCCGTTTATTGCCTTTACTCTTTCTTTTATTTATTGTTTTTTCTTTCTTTTTATTTCAAGGTTTAACTAGAGGACACTGCCTTGGCGTGGTGACTAGAGCTGACAATGTTACCCACAAGTAATTTCACAGAGATGATAAGGCTGGCTCGTGATGAGACCCCCTTTCCTTTGGCCATGCAACCAAAGGTCACTGCCCTAGCGTGGTAACCAAATAATGGCAATGTCATACCGCTAGGTACCCATTAACATAATGGGTTGGCTCGTGATGAGACCCCCCATCCTCCTGGCTAGGTCTTGCTTTATCATTTCGTTGGGTCCCTCTTGTTTCTTATTTAGAGGCTTTTTATTGCCTTCTCAGGGATCCCTGGGTGAGGCATCTCTAGGTTTTATTTTTTTATGGCTCTTATCTCTTACCAGCTGCTTTTACCTCCTGGGCCTTTAGCCCCTTCTTCCCATAAGATAAGGTGTAACCCCACAAAAGGTCATCCTAATGTCCGGACTAGGGAAATGGGATAGATGAGTGGGAGATAAGATGTAAAAATGATAACATGATGGGAGCAGACGATGTCTCTTCAAAATCCCCCCTGGTAGCTAACCAAAACCTATGGGTACAAGCTTGCTAGGGTACCCCGTTAATCCATCCAACCATGGTCAAGTGGATTAGTGTAAGATCCAAGCAGTTGTTAGAAATGAAAGGAGTCTGATGCATATATCTGAAAGTTATAATGATCAAACATGACACATACCATGATACCTGGACCAATTACCTCCTGGAGCAAGAGTCTTCTCCGATGCAAGTCCAATTCAAAGGTGATGGATGTTGCTGCTACTAACAGGACAAGTCTGATGAAGAAGAAGAAATATGGGCCCTCCAGGGCCATGCTTAGGTCAATCCTACTCTCGGTACTCCATGTCTAGGACCTGTGGGCCTCGAGGCACGATGTCCTAGTTATCCCATGAAATCGGGGATAACAGGACCCAATAGTTTTTTATGTAAATATGACTCATTATTTTTTTGTCATGGTTGATAAGAAGTAAATATGGATGAACTCCAAAGTGGTCCCCTTATGGTGAAAGCCCTCATGGGAAGACGCTTTGTGGAGTGAGAGAACCCATGATTAATTGTGGAATAATGAGATGAAGGAAAGCGAATTTGTCACGGAAAATATCCTATATGGATAGTTCTTGTCATGTTGGTACATATTGATGAGTCATATTTGATGAGTAGTTGACACATGATTGGTACATACTTGGTACGTGGTTGGATGCACGTGTTTATGGTACAGGTTGATTACAGGTTGGTGCATAGTTGATGCACTTGTTTATGGTACAAGTTGATTACAAGTTGGTGTATGGTTGATGCACTTGTTTGTGGTATAGGTTGATTACAGGTTGAGGTACAGGTTGATGCATGGTTGATGCATGGTTCAGATTTATTGGTATATTTTTACAGCAGTATATCTCACAATGATAGTGTGACAGTGGTTTCATCATTCTACTTCTACTTCAGGGTGGCAGGACGAGGCAAGGAAAGGTGGTTGTAGCCACCTTCCAATTGTAGCTGGAGAACATTGGGGGTTGTAGCCTCCTTTTGGTTGTAGCCACAGATTTGGGGAGTTGGAGCTTCCCTCAGGTTGTAGCCTGAGAAACTAGGGGGTTGGAGCCTCCTTCCAGTTGCAGCTAGAAAACAAAGGAAGTTGGTGCTTCCAATGAATGTAATTCTTCAAGACATATAAGAAAAAACATTCTGTGGTTTTCTCCCGATTTGGGTTTCCACGTAAAACACTGGTGTACTGTTTATGTGTGTGATTGTTTATTTATTACTGCTCATTATTGGATAATAATTCTATATTGATATAACATTTGAAGAAAAAGGATTATAATTATGTTATTATTGATTCACCCCCCCTCTCAGTAATCCAACAATTGGTATCAAAGCAGGTTCCTTCAGAAATCAATTTAACCACTGAAAGGTAGATCATGGAGAGTACCAACTCATATAAAAATGGAATACCACAGTTTGATGGACAGAAGTATGCTTTTTGGAGCATAAGGATGAAGGCATATATATAGGCACAG
>ML778505.1:94385-111845 GCA_009831015.1 Picea engelmannii | reverse complement strand
CAGTTACAATAGGTTTGAATCCTTGAGAACTGAAGTGGAATGTTACAAATGTAACAATTTTGGACACATGGCCAAAAATTGCGAATGGCAGTCCCTCCTAAAGAACCTCAACAAAGTCACAAACAAGAATGTTAGAAAATGACATGGATAAGAAAACAAGATCAGTATAGCAATGAAGAATGAACAGTCTCTCTACAAGCTAAATAGAAGAAACATGGTTGGTATGTTGACAGTGGATGTTCAAAACACATGATAGGTGATAGAGACAAGTTTCTTACATTACGACAGGAAAGAGATGGATCAGTCTCCTTTGGAAATGATGAATCATCCAAAATCATTGGAAAAGGCACAGTTCGAATTAGGAACAAGAATGAAAAGGCATAAAATGTTCTACTAGTAGAAGATATGAAACATAATCTTTTAAGTGTGAGTCAAATGTGTGACCAATGTCATAAAGTTACTTTCGATTCACAAAAGTGTGAGATAAGAAAAGAAGGTTCAGGGAAATTGGTCGCTACAGTTGCAAGAACTTCAAGCAACATATATGTGTTAAGCGAAATTGGAAATGAAAAGTGTTGTCTAGGAAAGGAAGATGAAAGTTGGCTATGGCACAGAAGAATGGATCATGTTGTTCCAGAGTCTATACTTAAGGCTTAGAAGTACAGTGTCAAGGCATCCGAAAGTGGTTAAAAGATGGAAAAGGGAGAAACGTCAACCTTCGGCAAAGGAGACTAAGGAAGATTTCTTCGTTGGCATTGTCTGGTTTCCAACTGTTCCTAGATAGTTATCTCTTGTCCAATGGTTGCCCATGATCATTCAAGTTCGACCTGGTTAGTTGTCATCTTAAGAATTGTGTCAAAGAGGTTTAAGGCAATGTGCGTTTGGTTTGATAGTCCGGGTTCGACGTTAGGCTGTGTTGGTATAGGAACCGTCATGGGGGAACAATAAAAGTAGGAAAACCTTCAAGAGAGATTAAGTGTTGTCTCAATTTGGCCATATAAAAGAGAATTTACGGTTGCGGAAATAAAATATGGATGCAAATCAAAGGCTCGTTCCTGTAACTGTATTATATTTTAATAAAAGTGTGAGGTGGGAGAAAAAACACTTGACTGTCTATGATGTAAGGCTTCCTATAAAGGGAGAGTATCACACATAAACAGGAGAGGAAAAAATTAAGGAAATAACCGACATAGCAGAGAATATGTGTAGAATTCTCAAAATGCAGACTGGTCTTACACCTGCTGATAGCTGGTACAGAGGAAAAACAGTAAACAATTGCAGAAAACCAAAATTCATTCGCTATAGTAGTGGTCGTACTAAATTATAATGAAGCACATCAGTTAAGAATATGAAATGAAATGAAAAAATGAGATACAAAGAAGCAAACTTGTGATACAGTAGTGACAGAATTGAGAATCTTCAGATCTGCTTGTATTAACTCTCAAATGTAAAAAAAATCTATTACAAATGACACAAAAAGGTCCAGCCCTGTTTATTTCTTTCTGTGATATATTTATACAATTTTACAAATAAGGAAGAATCTCAATAGTCACAAAATTTTGGTTATGACAGGGAGGAGTGCAATCGCTCCATTTCTCCTACTCTGTCCTCACTTGGTGCCAGATGTTTGTCGTTGAGCGAGCTCGGTACAAGCGATACACCTTTCCACCAGCTGAGATATTAGCCGCGATGGTTCTGCTTGACAGCTGGCTTCGACGAAGTAACATTCTCGAGCTAACTGTTGCAGCCTGTCCTTCATCTGTTTGTTGATGATGTTGATGGCGCATAATTTCGTGTTGGGTTTGATCATACATTTATCCACTTGGACTATGTCCACCATAGTCATCTGAGAGATATCAATCGAATCTCTTTCTTCTTTATCCTTCAGATCAAGTGAGATCTTTTCCACATTCATTTGCATTAGCATCTCGGCATCGCACCCGCTATCAATGCCTAGCAACTCACCGTCTATAGAATTAAAGGCCTCCTCCAAGGAGTTGGTTATCTTTTGGGCTTATCGCTTGCCTTCGAGGATGTTATGCTCCCATTCCTTTAACAGAATGTTTCCTTTGGTTTGCTCTGAAATGGTGAGCCTAGGAATACCTACTGAAACCCTATTGTTCGTGGCTATCACCGCCTCCTGAAAGGCGACCCAAGCTGCTCCAGCATCCTTTTCTCTGGAAGATAAGTTCTCGGAAACCTCATTTACCAACAGACATTTGTCCCAGATTGCTTCTACCTTGGCAAGAAAATTTCGCTGCGCCGTAGAGAATCTGCTTCGAATCTCGATCGCTTGGGATTTGAAAATCCCGATGTCTATCATTCTGTTCTCGGCGATCTCCACCCTAGCCTACAACTGCTCGATCAAATTCCTCTGCTAGCTCGCTTGCATCCGACCATCCCGGACCACCAGCTGTGTTTGCTCGAGCTTAGTTTTAAGCATCTCTATTTCATTCTTATCGGCCAATCTAGCCTGCTCTATTCCCACGCTCGCCTGATCTTTAGCATTCTCTGTTGTTGTGGCCAGTCTGGCTTCAAGGGTCTTAATTAGGTGATTTTTTCTTTTAAGTTGGTTCTCTAAAAGCCCGACTGAGAATTGATTCGCCGAGGCATACGCTCCTAGTGTCCCTACTATTTCAGTGGTGAATTGCTCATTCTTTTTATCCTTTCCCTCGATCATAACTTTATACTTATTGGCAGTCAACTCTCCTTCCTGGTAGAATTCCCTTTTTACTACTTCTTTTCTCTTTTTATCGAAGAAAAACGCGTTCGGAGGGAGTTCTTCTACTCTTATGGGCCTCAGCTCTTCGTTGAAAATCCATCCTGCATCGATATTTCCCTGCATCGACTGCAAGGGTGTGACTGATGTGATGGGTTCTCTGATCTGTTTCACCAATTTTCCTGGAGTATCGCCTGGAATCTGCTTCTTTGGTGGTTCTGGAGTCTTTATCTCTGTCTCCAGATTCTGTTTCTTTGGCAGGTCTGGAGTCTTCTTCTCTACTTCCAGATTCTTCGTTTGTTCCCCCTCATCCTAGTGTTTTCCTTGGTCGGGAGTTTCATCTTTAGAACCTTCGGCATCCTTCTGTTTTGTCTCTAAAATACCTGGACTCTCACCTCACAACATAGCAGGAAGACAGCTACGTCGGTGTTCCTGGAACTTCAATACATCGGCTCTTTCCTCGGGTGCCAAGGATTGAATCCGGGCAAGAATTTCTTCATAGGACCTCGCCCCTCAGAAAATGTGATCCGAGGGTGAATTCTAATGCTCAAATCTCTTGAGCCCGCAATTAGCCAAATGATTGCTCACGACCCTCTGTGGATCGTGCTTCTTGTATTCGATGGAGACCAAATTTAGGTCTTCCAGGGCTGCCGCCTCGGCTTTGGCATGCCCGAAATCTTATAAATAATAATAATTCAAACGAATAGGAAAAGACGGCCATACCTTCTTTGAGTACCCTTTAAGCTCTTTACTTACACCGCCAATTACCGTCTGCCGGGCAACCTCGCGACAAGCCAGCTTGTCGAGAATGAACAATGGCAGCACATGCGGGGGAACTGAAGCCCCGAAAACTCTGAGGTATGAAAATCATGCCTCTACGTACCAGTTCGCTATGTTGCTCAAATTTGTCACTATGTTGTCCGAGATACAGGGTGGCGGGTGACCAAAAATGGTGATGTGCAGGGGCACCATTACCCAGTTAAAAATTTCATAAGCAAAATTTTCTGCTTTGTTTTCCCATAATTTTGCATGATATATATGTATGGGTTCATCTTCGACCGGAGTCCAACTCTAGTTCATCAATAGAAATGGTGTCATAGAACAAATTGCGTCCATAATGTACATGAACATGAAAAATGATAATGCCTTCCCATTCTCCTTCTGCTCCTGATACTCTATGACCCGATTGGTCAAGCTATCCGAAAGCATCTTTGCCCAGTTAAAAGAACAACCTTCGATGACCCGAAACATTAGAATCACCCACGCAAGGAAAAAATGTGATGTATCCTCTTTCCCATATAATTGGCATGTCATCATGGCCACATATTTATACTGCAGTTCTAACGAAGCGATTGAATATATGCCGTGGGTATCAGCTCTGAACTTCATGGTGTTTGAAACCCAATCCTTTATCAAAATGGACATGGTTTTATCATATTTTTTGCATTCCTTCTCCTTGAAATATTCCAAGAACTCAGCGCCATATGTGTGGTCGGACGTCGTAGGTAGCTTGTACATGGTTTGCAGATGCTCCAGCCTGAAGGTCCCGATGGTGACTCTTTTCTCGTTCATGATAGTCATGGTCGGTATGTCCACATGGTCCAATGCCCATCGGACCATATCATAATATGAAAGCAACCGCGGTCTGGCTGCTACTCTGTGCATTCCAGATTGGATGACTATTTTGTACTTGGTGGTTAAATCATCTCTTTCATTGTCGTCGGAGTCGTCGGAATAATCCACCAATTCTGCTTGCAGAATATCTGAAACATATGACCAATTCGTGACCGAGTTGATACTTCGAGGTGAAGTATCAGAGACATTGTCTGAGCCTTGTCCTGAAACCTCAACATTCACCTTTGCTGCTTTTCGCAGAGCCATGGCTGAAGCTTGCGTTTTAGCTCTTCTGCGATAGAACTGCGTATACATACAAAATTCGGTTTAATCAAAGGTGGTGAGCTTAGCATGCTATGAAAATGCATTTGTTATAATGAAATACAACTCTGATATATACTCAAAAAACTCGGCACCTTTCAGAACAAGTCTGTCAAATCACATTTGGAAATAAATTATGTCACAAAAATCCGATCTTATACGTCGATTTACCCTATTTCCTCATCAATGTCATAAATTTTGGTGGTTTTAAACTCTCAGTTGGTGCATGGAGGAAAAGGCTACCTCGTAAATCGTGTAGACATCAAGGCGTAGGATATTCATTGATTTAGCTTAATTAATTTGGTTTTACCGCTATTAACAGTGTTTTGGTACTCGCTATATCAGGGATTTTCCTTTAACATTTCGAGTTTCTAACACCCGAGACTGCGAAGATTGAATTTGGTTAATTAAAGGTAATCACGATTTGGGGCTTGATTAATTTTATAATTATTATATTCGCCATATCACGACTCGGGGCTTCGAAGATAAGTTTCTGGGAGATTTACATGCTGAGCTGCGAAACCGCGAGATCGCGATAACATGACTTAATTAAAAGGGAAGATAATCTTGGATTAAGTAATTAATTAATCATGTTATAACTGCATCGTGACTTCGCGAGTCGGGGTTTAGACAATCAAACTTTCAAAAAGGACAACACCGAGTGGCAAAATGCTGAGAGAATCTTTTACCACGGTTTAGCCTTTACCCTTAACCTTGACATGAGTTACTCAAATAAGGAACTCATGTTCTCAGCTATCGGGGTTATAAAACTAAAATTTTGGGTTTGGTGATCGCTGAGGCGCGAAACCCCGACGACGTTTAATCATGAGTTGGGGAAAACTTTACCCTCGTTACTGTTTTGAGTAAAAATTAAAACGAATTCGTTGTTTCATGACTCGGGACGTGTGAATTGCATGAGCTATAGTATCCAATCTACGAGATCCCGAAGTAGAACGAAAGGGGAAACATTTTACGACAGGTAGGACTTGTTTCGAGAGTGAAAAAATCATCTCTTCTCATGTGATCAAGCTTCAGAGATCATGGATATCTCAGAGGAAAAATGAAAACCATTTTTAGATTTCAAGCATTAAGAATGAAACTTGTGAAGGGCTAGGAAAACAGGGGTGGCTCCAACATAGGCTCCAACTAGGGATCCCGCTTTTCTGTTAGGTGGGAAGAATAGTAGACCACGTGCCAATATTGGGTAAATGGAGTCAAAATCTCAATCAAGCGAAAAGGTTCCCGAGAAGAGGGTACGAAAGGGGAAAAAAGACTTCGTTCTTTACCTCGAAAAGCTTTCAAAATCAAATATTCTTTTTAAACATAGTTGTAGTCCCTTTCACAATTTTCCCTTTCCCGCTACTAAATTCAGGTGTGTTTTAAGACAATCGAAACAATCCTAGGAGACCCAACAGATCTTGTGGATGTCAGCTTGCACTTAAAGAATAAGATTATATGTTTTTAATTGGGGAGTCCCGTTTGAATTTGGGATGTGGATCAGGTTTTAAAAAGCATTGGTTACGAGAGTAGAGTGATATTCATGTATAATAGCCTTATAGATATCTTAGACATTGCTTCACTGCCAGTGAGCCTGTTCAGTACCCCAGTGAAGTTATCTGGCCCCTTTTACTAAATTTCCTTTCACCACTTCAGAATGTGTTCATGCATTTAAATGCTGAGACGAGGACAATCATTTCTTAATTTCCTTTCATCGTCTCTTGGACTAGGTGGGGGCAATCATTTATGAATTTCCTTTCACCACCTGTCTTATAATTTACTTCTTAGAGCACGAAGATGGGGGCAATCAATTTGTATCAGGGCTGATATCTGTGTAATAATTTGCATTATAGGTCTGTCAACTTACTTTGATTACTCGGTACCAACCTTCCCTTGACTTTCACAACATCTTCGTTCTTAGGGAGAAAAAGGAAAATAACTTTTTAAGGGCAATCCATTTGAGAAAGCTTCAAACCTCCGATGTCGTTGAGAAACCTGGGAAAGTTAGGATCACTCTAAATGTCTCTTCGCTTAGCAGGGGATCACGTAGTTGTGAAGACCTTCTTTCTTTCCACAATCTGTTTTGAAACTCACGAGGTTGAAACGAAAAACTTTTATCCCTTCGTATATGGAAAGGAAAGATGGTGACTTGTTAAAAGTCAAAAGTTAAACCCAAAGATAGAAAGGATGCCAAGTAGTGATTTACTGACTGAAAACACAGATGTCAAACAATTCATGACTGACTCTTGTAGATCTTTTTGGAGATAATTTATTTTGGTTGACTGTTTTTAGATTGGGAGAATCTTAAACGACCTTAATTTTTCAGAGATTATCACACCAAGAAAAAACTATGTTATCTATCAGTTTAGCTGTTATTGCAATTTGAATGGCGTTACCTCGGTTTTCTTTAACAGTCCTTTACAACATGCCTTTTGAGAAATCTTCATCTTTACCTTTTCATTTTACTTTCTTTGCACAACATGAAATTCCTTTAGGTATCACCTGTTTATGCCAATTTATTTCTGACACCGATTTTCAGTTTACTCTTCCTGCTCGTTTCATATGCAGCTGGAATCCTGTAAAAGACAAATTCGAATCTTATCTGAATTGTGCCGAAAGTTTATGAACGAAAAAACAGAAAATCAAAGAGCAATGTTTAAATGAAAATGCATATATGTACACAAAATACAAAAATTATTATTATTATTATTATTATTATTATTATTATTATTATTATATGTATAGATATAGATATTTCTTATTATTATTATTATTTTATTATTTTATTTTTTTTTAGAATTGGCGACTGTTATCTCATGTAATGCTTTAGATACCGCCCGTTGACAGGGGCGTTGAGGACTTCTCCGTCTATATTTTCCAGTAGGAAAGAATTTTTTCCTTCTAGAGCTGAGACCCTGAATGGTCCATACCAGAGGTGGTCGAATTTACTATGCTTCACTGCTTCCTCCTTTCTTGCATCCCATCTTAGCACTAAATCGCCTGGGAGGAATTCCCTGTCCTTTGCCTTGCGGTCGAACAATTCTTTCATATCATCTTGGTACTTCTGCATCTTTTCATCAACTTCAACTCTATGTTGTTGAACCTCAATCAGCTGATTAATTCTCCTGGTTACATGATTGGGTTCTTCGTTTTGATCCTGCCATAACTTCATCATTGATAGCACCAGGTTTATAGGTAGAACAGCATCTGTCCCATAGACCATTTGAAAAGGCGAAACGTCGATAGACCTTTTAGTGCTTATGCGGTTTTCCCACAATGCGTATTTCAAGTGTACATGCCAAGACCTCTTATTTTCATCCAATACCTTCTTGATTATATTTACCAGGCTCTTGTTAGATGACTTGGCCAAACCGTTCCCTTGGGGGTAATATGTTGTGGAATGGCCGAGGACAATGTTATACCTCTGACAGAAGTTGATCATAGCCATAGATTTAAAGTCCTGGGCGTTGTCAGTAACTATCTTTCGGGGACAACCGAATCTGGACAAAATATTATCTTCCAAGAAATCGATCACCACCGAGTCTATTTCCCTTTTGGTTGGAATGGCTTCCACCCACTTAGTAAAATAATCTGTAGCTGTCAAGATCCACTTATGTTGAGCACTGGAATGGGGATTAATCTCACCTATGAAATCTAGACACCATTGTTGAAATGGGGCTTCAGCTTTGACTAGAACTAGAGGCAGTGTCGAGAGCTTCTGTTTTCCTGCGAATAGTTGACAAGGGTTGCAGGCGCACACTTTGGCATTGACGTCCGAAAAGAGTTTCGGCCAGTAGTACCCAGCCCTCAAGATCTTGTAAGTTGTAGCTCTCCATGCATGGTGTCCTCCACAGACTCCTTCATGAAATTAATCTATAACCCGCGGAGTTTCCGACTCAACTAAACAGATTAGCAGGAACCCGAGTGGATCCTTCCAATATAGCTGACTTTCGGCGATACAATATTTGACCGCATGGAGTTTTAAAGTTCTGCATTTAGATGGTGATAGTTCATCTGGGCATTTCAGGTTCAGCAAGTAAAACACTATGTCTCTATACCAGCCTGACGATATGAACTTCTCTTCGATCTTGTTTGGGTCTGTTTGGTCATCCAGCTCGTTTAGGTGTGTATCTCCGTCATCTTCTTGTAGGCAATTGATATCAAGGGCTCTGAAATTTGACTCAGCCATGAGTTTGGTCAGGCCTTGCCCTTTTATCAATTTGGTCGGTTTAACATCCATATCAAATTCTTGGATTTTAGCGAGCCATCGCCCTCTTTTTCCGTCACTGTCTCGCTGTACAGGTATATCTTTCACAGAACTGGTAGGCACGTACGCGATTATTTTTTAATGCAGCACATAGTTTCTAAATGCCTTTAGTGCTTTTACCATTGTGTACGCATGTTTTTCTATTATGTCATACTTCAGTTCTACGTCTCTAAGGATTTTTCTAAAAAACGCTATCGGTTGTTCAAATCCTTCTTCATTCCTCTGTAGGAGCACCGTGGCAATAGTATGTTCAGAGGCAAATGAGAAAATAAGAAAATCTTTCAAATAGTCTGGACTTGCTAACACAGGTGCCTCGCTAATGAATTTCTTAATATGCGCGAATGATGCTTTGGCCTCGGTTGTCCAATTCACTCTGCTATCCTTCTTCAACATCCCTGTGATCAATTTTACAATCTCAGCGAAATTGGGGATAAACCTGCGTAAAAAAATTATTCTTCCTAAGAAAGATTGAATCTCTTTTACATTTCTGGGAATATTTATAGTATCTATTGCTTCAATCCTCTTAGGATCAATCATGATTCCATCCCTAGATACGATATGGCCCAAAAGCTTACCTTCCCGCATAGCGAAATGTGATTTCTTTGGGTTCAAAGATAGACCAAACCTATGGCATTTTTCGAAGGTCTGTTTGAGATGTATCAAGTGTTCTTCATCAGTTTTAGAGAAAACCGTCAAATCGTCGAGGTAAATGACTACGAACTTGTCCCTTTCTCCCACGAAAGAGATGTCCATAGCTCGCTGGAAAGTAGCCCCTGCATTCATCAAACCAAAAGGCATTTTGTCATACATGAATGTACCCCATGGTGTAGTGAAAGCAGTTTTTTCCCTGTCTTGTTCATTCATAGCGATTTGATTATAACCAGAGAACCCATCTATCATAGACATTCGGTTAGCTCCAACAACCTTTTCCAACACATGGTCCATTTTGGGCAGCGGATAATTGTCCTCGAGAGATGACTTATTTAAGTTTCAGAAATCCACACACAGCCTGATTTCCCCACTCTTTTTCCTGACCGGGACTAGGTTTGCTACCCAGTCCGAGTATCTCAGAGGTACAATTATTTTCGCGTCTAAAATTTTTTTAACTTCTTTTTTTATCACAGGTAACAAAATGGCGTTAATTTTCCTAAGCTTTTGCCTAAATGGTTTGACCCCAAGCTTCAAAGGTATCTTGTGATCAATTATGGAAGTATCATACATTCTCAACTCATCATAGGACTAGGCGAAAACATCCTTATATTGTCTGAGTAGGTTTTTATACTTATCTTTCACTTTGGGAGGGAGGAACTTGGATATTTTTACCACCCTGGGTTCTTTTTCAGTTCCTATATCACAATCCTCCACTTCTTCTGGTTGGGGCTGCAAAGTGAATTTTACAGGTACATCATTCTGATCAAAAAGTATTTCCAAAGGAATCAATCCTTTCAGAATCTGATTGTTTTTAAGTACCAGCATACGATGATCCGCAATTTTTTCTCGAAAGGTTTCAGGGTCTTCCCCTTCTTGCATGATCCACATCGAGTCATTTTGATTTTCTTGGTCAACATGAGTTTCGGAGAATTCACCCACTGCTGTAAGGAACTTCTTAATTTGTTCGTCATCTTCAAAGACCTGCCAGTGTCGGATATTGTCTGGTATAGAGGGTTTGTATCTGATTTCAATGTGATACTTCAGTTTGAAAGTCATGGGAGGAGAGAAGGTTGAAGCTGCCTTTGCCAATGCATCAGCATGTAGATTGTCTGTGCGAGGGATAAAATGGACATTTACGGATGAGAAAAAAATTTCCATGAGATCCCAAGCACAGTTTCTGTATGTTCTTAGTATGGGATGCTTGGCTAGGTACTGTCAGTTTATTTGTTTGACTATTAACTCTGCATCACCATACACCTCCAAGTTATTTATATTTATCTTCTTGGCAGATTCTAATCCCAGGATCAATGCTTCATATTCGCATATGTTGTTAGTGTAATCTATGTCCCACTGCAATCGATAGGAAAAAGGAACCACAAACTTACCTCTGGGAGCTACTAAAAGCACTCTGGCACCTGCCCCTTTAGAAGATGAAGCACCATCAAAATACATTTTCCAGACACCAGTGTTACACAGGTCTTCAGTCATATAGTCTAATTCTTCTCACTCTATATCGTTTTCTTCCAGACAACCGTCTAAACCATCATCAAAAGACAAGATACAATTTCCCAGATCTTGGTCCGCAATGTAAATAGGGAAGTTGTTTGGGTTTTGAGGGTCACTGACTGTATATGCTAATCTTGTTTCTCTGTATAACCAAGTGAACTGACCACCGAACATAGTGATTGTGGCATACGTCATGTCCAACTGAAGAGAACCCCCCAACTTGGCTCCCCATGACCTAGATAACAACATGCCATACTTAGGGGGAATATCTGCGATAACCACATCCATCAGGATACTCTTAACCGGGACCTGGGCCAGGGTAACTACGAGATCTTTTATCATCCCCAAACATTTAACCCTTCTCGAATCAAAAGAGTACATATATCCATAAGTTCTGGTGATCCGGAGACCCAACTTGTCCATTATAATATTAGGCATAACGTTATGGGAGGCTTCGGAGTCTAACATGCAATTATGTAGCAACTGATCATACACATTCAGAGTGATATAAAAGGGAGCAATGGTTTCTTTGGCCCCTTCAAAATGGGGACCAAAAGTGATGTTAGGTTTGTCATCTTCTAAATTTAAAATATCAGACTGACTTTCTAGCTCAGAGACACCCATCGCTCTAGTAATTTGTTTGCGATAAACAGGGTTTTTCACTAATTCTACCAAAGGGATTGGTATCTTAATTTTATTTATTTCATTTACGAAACTAAAATCTCCACTCACCCTGTCTGTTTCTTTGGTTGAGACTTTCGATTCCTTCCTTTTTGACTTCTTTTTCTGGACAGCTTTATCACTCATGGTCCTGGTTAAAAACGTAACTTTATTTACTGGTTCGGTTCCTTGTGCTTGAGTTTCAACTTTTTCCACTTTGGACTCTTGTGCGCTTACCATTTTCATTTTTTTGTTGGGCAATAAGGTCTCTTCTGAAGGAGGCTCATAAGTTTGACCTCTTTGAAGGATTTTCTTGGGTTGGGCAGTTGAGGTGGGCTTACTCTTAGATCTTAAGTTGTACTTTGGTTGAAACTCAGCCATTATCATTTCAGTTTCTGGTTGAGATTCACAGAGATCAGTGTGATCACCTTCTTCACCCTTATTCGACGGTTGTTGCGTGTTTAGAGATTTTTCATAGTCTTCTTGGGTCAGATATGGTTGAGTGCAGTCATCACCGAAATTCACAACATCATTATCCGAATCTCCGAAATCTTGAAAATCATTTGCTCCTATGAAATTTTCATTCTTCAAGGGGGCCTGTATTTTTTTATCTTCATTTTTTATTTGTCTTTGTTGGTTCGGGGGGTTGGGGTTCCTTTTGAAATCCTTTTTTGGGAAAGAGTTAGCTTTAGCCTCTTCAAGTTCCATTCTGGATATTTTATTTTCCAGTTCTTTAATCACCCTGGCCATATCGTCCACCCTATCGTCTGTGGATCTATTTGACCCTGAAGGACCTGCTTGTTCTCTAAAGTGTTTGTCCTCTCAGTTTCCAGTTTCTAATTTAGCTTTAAGCTTACCCGAGGCCATCATATTAGACTCTATCTCTACCGCATCATCTTGCATTCGGTTTAAGGTGGCTCCCCTTCTCTCTCGCAAAAGGAGTGTGAAATCTGGTTCAAAAGCTCCGGCGAAAGTTACTTTGGCCATAGGTTGGGACAGTTTAACCTCGGCTGGGATTTTATTGTACATTTTGTTGAATCTCTGAATAAATTCCATGACTGTTTCTGAGTTCTTTTTCCTTAAAGACCTAAATTCAGTTAAATAATACAGATGGTCTTTTCTCTCGCCCCATTGTCTGAGGAAAGCATCTTCCAAAGCGTCATAAGACAAGATAGAAGCTGCGGGTAGGCTCCGAAACTAGGTTCTGACCTGACCTTCGAAGATTTGGACAAGGAGTCTCGAATATACATCCTCATGCTCGATACCTAGAATGTCAGCGAATTGATCAAAGAAATTAATATGTTCTGTCGCGGTTAGATCCCCTTTCCCGATGAATTTTGGTAGATTTTTTATGTAATTTTCGGGAAGGTCATGTAGAGGGACGGGCAATACTAAGGGAGCATATATGGCTGAAACTTTCACAAAATGTCTGGGAGGGGGAGCAGGCCCTTGGCCTCCAACTCCTCCTAGAGGGGCTCCTCCCCCTCCTCCTCCGATAAACCCTCCACCTCCTCCTACAAACCCTCCACCTCCTCCTCCGGCAGCTGCCATTGTTATTTGTGGAAAGTTATAAAGGGGCTTTTGGAAAATTTAAAGTGACTCTTTGTTTTCTTTACGAAGAGGGAAATTCGACGAGGAAAGATAAGGAGCACGAGGACTCGGTTCCTTGGATTTGCAAGAGATGAAATCGGGAGAACCGACGGTGTGGAAATCGAGTGTGTAACACACTCTTCAGAATTTGACGAAGTCGGGAAATTTAACTGAAGAAAATATGGTACGTCAAAAGCCGACGAACTTTCAATAGGGTCCTTTCCTTTGTGTACTAATGGGACTGTCGGATGGATATCACTCCTAATTTCGGAGCAATTTGGCGTTGAAACTTTAGTATCAAAGAGAGGACTGAGTGAAGTTGAGGGTTTAGAAGAACTTTTAGTCTTCAGTGTTGGGGTTTTAAGCTTGTAAACTGCAGCGGTTGTCTTGAGAGAGCCTCTCGCTTTTAAAATATTTTCGAGATTGATAACGGGCATAATCTGCTTACCATCCGGGTTTTGTCTAGCATTCCTTCGACCGGATGCTAGTTTATTATTTGTGGAGTCGCCAAGTGAAATATTTAGAAAGCCTTAAAAGGTGTGTACTCTTTGTTCACTATCAAAGGGTAACACTTTCAACGAAAAACAATTGTCGTTTTCCCAGGGAAAAAGAATTCGTAACTTCGTTCCCCGGCAGCAGCGCTAGAAAGATGTTGTTCTAGAGTCTATACTTAAGGCTTAGAAGTACAGTGTCAAGGCATCCGAAAGTGGTTAAAAGATGGAAAAGGGAGAAACGTCAACCTTCAGCAAAGGAGACTAAGGAAGATTTCTTCGTTGGCATTGTCTGGCTTCCAACTGTTCCTGGATAGTTATGTCTTGTTCAATGGCTGCCCATGAGTACCCTTTAAGCTCTTTACATACACCACCAATTACCATCTTCCAGGAAACCTCGCGACAAGCCAGCTTGTCGAGAATGAACAATGGCAGTGCATGCGAGGGAACTAAAGCCCCGAAAACTATGAGGTATGAAAATTCTGCCTCTACGTACCAGTTCGCTATGTTGCTCAGATTTTTCACTATGTTGTCCGAGATACGGGGTGGCGGGTGACCAAAAATGGCGATGTGCAGGGGCACCATTACCCAGTTAAAAAATTCATAAGAAAAATTTTCTGCTTTGTTTTCCCATAATTTTTCATGATATATATGTATGGGTTCATCTTCGACTACAGTCCAACTCCAGTTCATCAATGGAAATGGTATCATAGAATAAATTGCGTCCATAATGTACGCAGACATGAAAAATGACGATGCCTTCCCATTCTCCTTCTTCTCCCGATACTCTGTGACCCGATTGGTCAAGCTATCTGAAAGCATATTTGCCCAGTTAAAAGAACAGCCTTCAGCGACCTAAAACATTAGAGGCACCCACGCAAGGAAAAAATGTGATGTATCCTCTTTCCCATATAATCAGCATGTCATCATGGCCACATATCTGTACTGTGGTTCTAACGAAGCAATTGAATATATGTCGTGGGTATCAGCTCTGAACTTCGCGGTGTTTGAAACCCAATCCTTTATCAAACTGGACATGGTTTTATCATATTGTTCGCATTCCTTCTCCTTGAATTCTTCCAAGAACTCAGCGCCATATGTGTGGTCGGACGTCGTGGGCAGCTTGTACATGGTTTGCAAATGCTCCGGCCTGAAGGTCCCGATGGTGACTCTTTGCTCGTTCATGATAGTCCTGGTCGGTATGTCCACATGGTCCAATGCCCATCGGACCATATCGTAATATGGAAGCAACCGCGGTCTGGCTGCTACTCTGTGCATTCTGGATTGGATGACTATTTTGTACTTGGTGGTTAAATCATCTCTTTCGTTGTCGTCGGAGTCGTCGGAATAATCCACCAATTATGCTTGCAGAATATCTGAAACATATGACCAATTCGGGACCGAGTTGATACTTCGAGGTGAAGTATCAGAGACATTGTCTGAGCCTTGTCCTGGAACCTCAACATTCACCTTTGTTGCTTTTCGTGGAGCCATGGCTGAAGCTTGCATTTTAGCTCTTCTGCGATAGAACTGCGTATACATACAGAAGTCGGTTTACTCAGAGGTGGTGAGCTCAGCGTGCTATGAAAATGCATTTGTTATAATGAAATACAACTCTGATATATACTCAAAAAACTCGGTACCTTTCAGAACAAGTCTGTCAAATCACATTTGGAAATAAATTCTGTCATAAAAATCCGATCTTATACGTCGATTTACCCTATTTCCTCATCAATGTCATAAATTTTGGCAGTTTTAAACTCTCAGTTGGTGCATGGAGGAAAAGGCTACCTCATAAATCGTGCAGACATCAAGGCGTGGGATATTCATTGATTTAGCTTAATTAATTTGGTTTTACTACTGTTAACAGTGTTTCGGTACTCGCTATATTGGGGATTTTCCTTTAACATTTCGAGTTTCTAACACCCGAGACTGTGAAGATCGAATTTGGTTAATTAAAGGTAATCGCGATTTGGGGCTTGATTAATTTTATAATTATTATTTTCGCCATATCACGACTCGAGGCTTCGAAGATAAGTTTCTGGGAGATTTACATGCCGAGCTGCGAAACTGTGAGATCGCGATAACATGACTTAATTAAAAGGGAAGATAATCTTGGATTAAGTAATTAATTAATCATGTTATAACTGCATCGTGACTTCTCGAGTCGGGGTTTAGACAATCAAAATTTCAAAAAGGACAATGCCCTGTGGAGAAATGCCGAGAGAATCTTTTACCACGGTTTATCCTTTACCCTTAACCTTGACATGAGTTACTCAAATAAGGAACTCGTGTTCTCGGCTATCGGGGTTATAAAACTAAAATTTTGGGTTTGGCGATCGCCGAGGTGCGAAACCCCGATGATGTTTAATCATGAGTTGGGGAAAACTTTACCCTCGTTACTGTTTTGAGTAAAAATTAAAACAACTTCGTTGTTTCATGACTCGGGAAATGTGAACTGCATGAGCTATAGTATCCAATCTGCGAGATCCCGAAGTAGAACGAAAGGGGAAACATTTTACGACAGGTAGGACTTGTTTCGAGAGTGTAAAAATCATCGTTGCTCGCGCGATCAAGCTTCAGAGATCATCGATATCTCAGAGGAAAAATGAAAACCATTTTTAGATTTCAAGCATTAAGAATGAAACTTGTGAAGGGCTAGGAAAACAGGGGTGGCTCCAACAGGTCACATGCATTTTGATAACCTTGTCAAAGTCAGCAAAAGAGAAGCAATCAGAGAAATGCCCAAGATCACAAAACCAACCAACACTTTATGCAAGCATTTCCAACAAGGAAAGCAAACAAAGACCAGGTTCAAATCAAAGGAATATTCAACAACAAAACCACTGGAAATTGTTCATACTGATCTAGTTGGACCAACTACAACAAAAGGATTAAAAGGTGAGAGATACTTTATTTTATTAGTTGATGATTATATAAGAATGACTGCAGATTGCTTTCTCAAGAACAAATCAGAAGCTTTTGAAAATTTCAAGATCTACAAGGAAATGGTTGAAAATTAGATGGATTCAATAATCAAATGCTTAAGATTGGATAATGGAGGAGAATTCACCTCAAAGGAATTTATGGACTACTGCAGAAATCATGGAATAAAAAGGCAATTCTCCGTCGCTAGGACACCTCAACAGAATGGAGTTGTTAAAAGAAAGAATAGGACAGTACAAGAAATGGCTCGAACAATGATAATGGATTCAAAGTTTATAGATATTTTTTGGACACAGGCAGTGCATACAACAATTCACATTCAAAACAGAGTAATGCTCAAAAACAACACTGATAAAACTCCATACGAGCTATGGAAAGGAAGACCAGCAAATGTGAAGCACTTCAAAGTTTTTGGAAGCAAATGCTACATAAAAAGAGAAGATGGCAAAATGGGAAAGTTTGACTCTCGTGTGGACAAAGGAATACTTGTTGGTTACTCAAGTACAAGGAAAGCATACAAGTGTTACAATCTAAGGTTAAACAAAGTTGTGGAAAGCATCAACGTAACAATTGATGAAACAGGCAGACCAGAATCAAAGAAAGAAGAAAACAAATCAATGGAACAACTTTTTGAAGAAGAAGAAGAGGAAGATGAAGATGAAGATGAAGATGAAGAGAATTTGACAGAAGTAGAAGAG
>ML778505.1:74667-90848 GCA_009831015.1 Picea engelmannii | reverse complement strand
GTAGTTGATGAGTTGGCGCACATACATGAGGTGTATAGTTGATGATGTTGGTACATATTGATGAGTCATATTTGATGAGTAGTTGACACATGATTGGTACATACTTGGTACATGGTTGGATGCACTTGTTTATGGTACAGGTTCATTACAAGTTGGTGCATGGTTGATGCACTTGTTTATGGTACATGTTGATTACAGGTTGGTGCATGGTTGATGCACTTGTTTGTGGTACAGGTTGAGGTACAGGTTGATGCATGGTTGATGCATGGTTTAGATTTATTGGTACAGGTTTACAGTGATATATCTCACAGTGATGGTGTGACAGTGGTTCCATCATTCTACTTCTACTTCAGGGTGGCAGGACGGGGCAAGGACAGGTGGTTGTAGCCACCTTCTGGTTGTAGCCGGAGAACATTGGGGGTTGTAGCCTCCTTCTGGTTGTAGCTCGAGATTTGGGGAGTTGGAGCTTCCCTCAAGTTGTAGCCTGAGAAACTAGGGGGTTGGAGCCTCCTTCCAGTTGCAGCTGGAAAACAAAGGAAGTTGGTGCTTCCAATGAATGTAATTCTTCAAGACATATAAGAAAAAGCATTCNNTGGTTTTCTCCCGATTTGGGTTTCCACGTAAAACACTGGTGTACTATGTATGTGTGTGATTGTTTATTTATTACTGCTCATTATTGGATAATAATTCTACATTGATATAACATTTGAAGAAAAAGGATTATAATTACGTTATTACTGATTCCCCCCCGCCCCCTCTCAGTAATCCAACACTCCTCCTGTACCAAGCCTAGAATGGAGTGACACACTTTGCTTACTGCTTCTTTGACCACAGCCTGCTCTGTGAGCAACTGCTCTTTTTCTTTCTGTAGCTGGGCTTCGCCAGCTCTCTTTTCCTCCTGAAGCTCTTATTTCTCATTTTCATGAGTAGCTACATAGTCCTGCACTGCTCGTAACTATATTATGAATTTGTCTTTCTCCTTTTGCAAGGATTATGTAGCCTTGTCCTTCTCTTCCTGAGCTCTTTGGAACCGAGCTTTTCTTTCATTAGAAATCCTTCTTAGCTAGGCTACTCTTTCATCGATCATTTCTCTCTATTCCTTTCTATATGCCTTCAAACTAGCCTCCAATGCTTCGACCTGTCCTGGAGGTACTCCTTTAAGTTTAACCTCAACATCCACGGGACCATTTTTTGGCACAGGGGAAGACCCAGGATTCAACGCTTAACAATGCACCAACAAAACCCCGACTACCGGCCCTTTCGAAAACACCTACGAAGCAGGCGAGGTCTCACCCGAGGTAGAAGAAACGGGGGTTACAAGACGTAGGTGTTTGTAACCAGGTTGGGACACAAATCTATGATAAGAGCACTCCGAAGAATATTTTGTTAATGCTTAGGAAGTGAACATGCATTATTTTATTAACCTCATTAACATCGCAGAGCATAATCAAAGACAGATCAGCGCAATAATAACAAGTGATCATGTACCTTGAGCACTTAGCACTTATCATTGTGAGTTATGTCTAGCATTCGTTTACCCTTTAACCTAAGTAAAGTACTTAAACAATCAAACTATATATTCATTACACATCATAATCAAGAACTAAGCAAATGCATAACATAAATAACACTGCACAAAGAAAACCATGAGACACCAGATATACGTGGTTCACCCCAGGGTGGGGCTACATCCACAAATTGCTTCGCCTCTTTATTATTCGCCAAAATCTTACATCCAGTCACTCATGTGCACTAAGCCATAGATTCAAACTTCGCACCAGACAAGAGATCTATGCACTAAGCACTATATCATCCTTCTTTACCTTCCAAAACTAGGTCAAATGCATAGAGCCAAATCTCTTATCACAACACTTAGCACCCGCTCCACAGTGAGCATCACAAGCACTAAGCACAATCTACAAAATCACATTCGAGCACAAAGCCTCCATGCACACGGATCTACTTGACTACTCCTTCTACAATACATTCCTCTTTATTTATACTTTACAAAATCTTACAATAAGACCTAAACATGGGGAAACCCCATGGGCCAACATCCCATAAACTCGTTACAAAAACCCTAGAGGATCCCTTACTAGGTCCACATAAACCTCAAAATAGGTGAGATCCACAATCTCAGCTCCGTCTGGGCACTCCTACTTCGACCAATGTGATCAAAGCCCAAAAGTGGGCCAATCAAACTATATATTCATTACACATCATAATCAAGAACTAAGCAAATGCATAAGATAAATAACATTGTACAAAGAAAACCATGAGACACCAGATATAGGTGGTTCACCCCAGGGTGGGGCTACATCCACAAACTGCTTCGCCTCTTTATTATTCGCCAAAATCTTACATCCAGACACTCTTGTGCATTAAGCCACAGAGTCGAACTTTGCACCAGACAGTAGATCTACGCACTAAGCACTAGATCCTCCTTATTTACCTTCCAAAACTAGGTCAAATGTACAGAGCCAAATCTCTTATCATAGCACTTAGCACCCACTCCACACTGAGCATCACAAGCACTAAGCACAATCTACAAAATCACAGTCGAGCACAAAGCCTCGACGCATATAGATCTACTTGACTACTCCTTCTACAATACATTCCTCTTTATTTATACTTTACAAAATCTTACAATAAGGCCTAAACATGGGGAAAATCCATGGGTCGACATCCCATAAACTCGTTACAAAAACCCTAGAGGACGTCTTACTGGGTCCGCGTAACCCTCAAAATAGGTGATATCCGCGATCACAGCTCCACCTGGGTGCTCCTACTTCATCAAATGTATCGAAGTCCAAAACTGGGCCAAAACTGACCAAAGTTTCCCAAAACTTGGTCAAGGACCAAAAATACCTCCCGCATCTACCAAAACATCAACACCTCTTTCCTTCCAGGGATTGAGTTTAAGAGCATCCTCTAAAATTTAGAAACACCTATCGGAGTGAGACTCTAACTTATCATTTGTGGTTATAGGTCTGTGTCATCCTTTGCTTCAATGTTTTATAAGCTTTGTCATACTTAAAGCCCCACTGATTAGCCTTTGGTTTGTTAAGCAATGGGAGGGTTAGAAAAAAAAATTGGACTAGCTATTTTTACTATTATCTTTGGCTTTTACTTTCTATAAGTTTTGAGCCTTGTTCCAATTACCTCATAGAGGGACAAAATTTTCCTCCTTATCATCCTTTCCATCATTCAAGTCCTAAGATGGATGTACAAGTAAATACTTTATAAGAGAAATTTTGAATTATAATTCCTCCTTTGATATGTAAAATTATTCCTAAGCTGGATGTACAAGTAAATACTTCATAAGAGAATTTTTGAATTCAAATCCTCGTTTGATAGCCCCACATGATAAGAGTAGGGTCTTGTAAGAAATAGAGGCACTTTCTGTATTCAGTATAAAACTTGTAAATATAGCTACATAATTGATTTTAATGGAGTTAAAGTTGTTGAAATGTCAGAACCGGTGTAGTCTAAATGTTATACGTTTTTCTTTTTGGTAACTATCATCGGAATTCAGAAACACAATTGTTGGTGAAATCACAATTTTACATTACTTAAATCTCGCCATAATATGTAATCTCAACCAATAAAATATGCAATTCTAGCTATCCTTCTAAATCTCTAGTCGAATTTTGGGAAAAACTCATCTAAAAACTTACCCATAAAAAAGAAAAAATGTATAACGTTTAAACTACATACTTTTTCCAATACCTACCATAATAACAAGTTGATGTTGCCAAACCTAAAGCACATGGGCAAGCGATCACAGGAATAAATATGCCATATTGCAAAGCAAGTTCAAATTCATTGATTGAAGAGGGTATCCATGACTTCAGGCACAATCCTACCTTTCCTGCTAAGTACCATGCTAGCTAGGTGACAATTGTCATTATCACGACCTCAAAAAAAAAACTTATTTATAGATGTATTTGCATAGTTTTCTCATGCTTTCAACATTACCACTTAATGAAATAAACAACCTTATTGTTCCATGCCTCCGACTAGGGACTCTAGCATTTACATAGTGTTTTTTGATGTATTATTAGGTGCTTTTTGGTATGCACTTAACTACTCCTCCCAAGATTATTCCAAACTTTTGTAAATACCTATATTAAATCTATTTTCTATGATAACCAAAAATATTTATGGATTATTTTAAATTCATAAATTTAATTACGGATTGATCCAACATTCTTGATAGGATTTAATTGTCCCTGATGTATGCAAGTTTTATTTACACATTTGTAAGACTTAACAAAATATTTTAAAAATCAAAATTTCTTACGTGCTACTTTGAAGGTTCTGACAAGGTAGTCTGAAATTTCTGACAACACTGCAATTTACACACTACAGTCAATGTATGAAGCTACAGACACAATAGTCGATATAAATTTCCACCGCTCTATACACATTTCCACTTCCACCACTCCATACACAATTCTCATCGTCCTGAATTGCTAGCATTAGCACTCCAATGGAAGAAAGAACTGCAATCCACATAACAGGAAAAAATTAAATAGGATTTTTGACATAATAATATAAGTTCAATTATGTAGATTACACGATCTCTCAAAGAAATATCTTAGCTTATTTCTACATCAAAATCATACTGGGAGTTGACTATATATATGCAGGATATGCATGCATAGGTTTGAATGAGGAATACAGTTCGATGCAAGCACAACCAAAGGATTATACACCTACAACTCCATTGTGGCTGCCAATCACTTCCCCATATTTGGCAATGTCGAGAACCTCGAGACACGAAAAAGAGATTTGTTTCTTTCTTTTCACAGACCTCACAAGCAACCACTGATGATATTGATTAGATTTTCATAACCATTCTCTTTTTCTTTCTTTAATGTTGAAATATTGGTAACAACTGATTAAGGTAATTGGGTTTGAACATATGGGTGGGAGATGACCCCAGATGACCCATACACATGGGGTTACTACTTCAAAGAGGAGAAAGATGTCAATCCTGAAGAAATGTACTATGGACAAGGACCCATTCAGCTAATCGGGTGATATATCTTGTACATCTAGGTTTTATTAATTTGTTTTCAATTATCCACACACATTAGGAAAAGTCAAATAAATTTTAAGTCTAATGTCAGTATCGCTTTGTGAATGAGGTATATAGTTCGGTGCATGCGTGACCAAATGATTCTACACCTAAAACTCCTTCATTGTGGCTTCCAAGCGCTTCCCCAACTTCAAAAATGTCGAGAACCTTGAGACACACAAAGCAGAGCTCGTTGATTTCTTTGCACATACCTCACACACAACCACTAGTAATATTGATTTAGATTTTCATTACCATTCTCTTTGTCTGTCTTTGGTGTTGAAATATCAGTAACAACTGATTAAGGTAATTGGGCTTGAATAGGCAGGTGGGAGACGACCCCGGATGACCCATATGTGTGGGGTTACTGCTTCAAAGACGAGTAAGATGTCGATCCTAAAGAAATGTACCACGGAAGAGGACAAATTCAACTAACTGGGTGATATATCATGTACATCTAGGTTTTATTAATTCATTTTCAATTCTGCACACACATTAGGAAAAGACAAATAAATTTTTAGTCTAATGTCGGTATCACTTTGTGACCAGAAAGAACAACTACAAAGCGGTTGAGAAAGTGTTAGGATACAATATAATAAACAAGTTGAACATTGTGGCGTCCAATTCACCATTTTGTTTAAGACGAGTGGTTTACCATTGTCATTTGAATCTAAGATATGAGGAACCAAATTCATTAATAAACATCTGACTAGTCTCAGACAATGTGAATACTCTAACTCCCTCCAAATCATCATCAACATGCATAGTTTGATGTGTCAAGATTATGTAGATAGTTGTAATAGAGATAATCTGTATTCGCATTTTAGTAGTATATTTTAAACTCAATATTTGATATGAATTTAAATACTTATGATACATATTTAGATAATTCAAAATCAATAGATTGAGAATCGGTCCTGGACATGCCTTGTAACTGTATCATTTGGAGTCAACCTGTGGGATTGATCTATCTACAGTAGCTTTGTAAATTTGTAAACTGAATTTTCCTCCATGAACTTGCATTGTTTTCGTGTTATGCAACATTATTACAGAAAAATATAAATTAAAATCGTACACATGTATCATTATTGTAGTAGAAATATCTTGAAAATACATACATTACACAATTTTTTCAGATGAGCAACAAAGAATATCGTTGAGTGATCCCAAGGGTGCTGAAAATATTTATAGGTCGGGCATGTTGAAAGATCTTGGTATAGATAGAAAGAAGAACGCATACTCCTTCGATCTGCGCCCTAAAGCTGCAAGTTATTGAACAAAACCCTATGATGACACCTTCACCTTCTTCTGGGTGCACATTCATGAACTCCTGGAAGATGGTCGACCATGGTATGCATAGAAATAGTCAATTGAACCCCTCACACCCTTACTCTGAGGCATTTCATTGGGGCTACATCCATCCATTATTTCCCTAGTAATTCACCCATCAACTAATACCGTCCTCCAAAACAAATTTGGTGCATCTTCATGACTTATATGTTCTAAAATATGTGATCTGAAATGTCCTTGGATTACTTCAATGTCCACCGACACTGTTTTTGGAGTCTCCCATGCCAAATAAGGTCTATGTGCCCACAGTCGCCCATCATCCCTCATGTCATTGAAGATTAGCATGATTTTGCATTTAAGCTTGCCTTATGTCTACTCAGGTGGGTAGTGAATAGTTTTTGAGGTGGCATCATTGGAGTCACTTAATTAAATTTTAAGTTTTCTTATAATTTTTTAGAGTATGCCACCCTCATATTGTCTTATTGTAGCGTTGAACTTGATATGGTCTTCTTAAGAAAATATGTGTTTTTATTTGAAACCACTCATAATGTACAGTAAATAAGTGATGTTGATATGTAAAAGAGAATGGTAAGCCTACGCAAAAATTCGAACTATATATATTCATTTAGAATTGAAGTGTGCATATATATATTATTCTTTTAAAACAATAGTCAACTTTTGCGAGATTTTTTATTGTTTTTCTTTGTTGATTTTGAAAAGAAAAAATCATTTTTCAAAATATCATTTATTGGATTGATATTCCATTACTTTATCTGATATTTTTATCCACCAATATCTATTAATTTCTACAGTATAGTGTTATCCCTTACATTCTCAAAAATCTAGATAAGCAAAACAAAATGTACAAGTGTACTGCAGTAGTGCAAAAAATCACCATCTTTGGCTCTCACAAACTTTAAAATAAGCAGCATTAAGTTTGCAAGAATAATACAATGTGATGAAGAGTCTCATTCCATATCAGTGATAGATATTCTTGGCATTTAGTCCCTCTCCCTCTGGAGAAAAAACTACAAATTAATATTATAGAATCAAGTTTATAACATATTGAAAGACCTTAAAGTAGCTTATATTTGAGATCCAGAATCAGCTTTTTCATAAAAAGAGAATTCAATATTTACTTATATATAACCTATCCTAGGCTTAACTTGATAACTATTAATTTAGGTTATGTCGTATTAGTCCCTTCCTTTAGGCTAGGGATTATAGCAATTGATTCTTCAATTTTCCATTAGTTTGACATGCACTTCAAAACATCTTAATCTAAAGTTTTGGCAAACAATGAAAATTTTAAACCTTATATCGTAAATGTTTTCGTTAGAAATATACAAGATCATTTCGTTAAAAATATACAAGAGCCTTTATACCCTCCAATCATTGAAATTGACCTCTTATTTGGCCTCATATCGAGGCAAGGGGGAAATTTTAATGAAATTATTCGTTTCAAAGTTAAGAAAAGGTAGATTTATCTCTATTACATCTTTTGCAGTGGATTAATGCTAGCCATGATGTTAGTATTAGTTCATGAAATTAAATGTTTGTATGTTTATCCTAAGTTTTCCAAAACATGGTGTTTTCTCTAGAGCCACCATATGGCATGCATGCAAGGATCCCCTTAAAATTTTTGTATTGAGTCATTGATTCACCATCTAGTATTTAGTATTTAGTCATTCAATATGGTTCCCATACCTTGTTTTCCACAACATGCATCTAGCGTGAAGGTCTTACCTTCTAGCGTCTAAGTGAAGCTTTGTATTGAATCACCGAGTCACCATTTGTAATTTAGTATTCAATCATTCAATGCAACACCCATACCCTATTTTCCACTATCTATAGCTTGTGTGAAGACCTTTCCTTATAGATGGTAAGTGAGAGCTTCAAACATTTGGTATTCCTTTTCTAATTTTTTTATCAGAATCTGTATTCACCCATAGTTACAATCCTAGTCTCAATTGCAAGCCAGCATATGTGTTGTTCTCTTATAGTTGCAACATTTGTGTTATTGAGCTCTATTCTCTTATAGTTAAAAGCCATGGAAAAGATATGTCTATCTATCCTTATATATTTATTCATGTGCATCATCTGATACAACAGCAAGGAAAAACAAAGGCGGTGAGAATCTACTCTATTATTAGACATGAATCCATTTTTGGTCTTTTAAATTCTCAATTTTTATTTTTTTTGAGGTTTGGTGTTTTTAAATTAAAGTCAGTGACTGTTCCTTGTTCTGCAGTTCAAGTTCATAACTCTCACATCATCTATATATTGTAACAATCCTACACATTGTCCTATGCAACGCTTTTTTCCTAATCTCCTTCTTAGCTTTATTCTTTTGCAAGTCCTATTTGGAAAATGAACAAAGGGACAGTTGCAACAAACAATCTTTGGCATTTTCTTCCCTTTTCCCTAACTTTGAGAACTCTACCCTTTATAGAATTATTGGACTTGAATATACTTGGGCATAAGGGCATGAGTTATCTTGAGGAGCACACCCCTCAAAAGAGGGGAGTTTTAGGGGAGAAGATACATTATGTGAAGATAAACAACCTGTTTAGTCAGTTATATGGGAACAAGACAATGAAGATCAATTGTAGGCTTCTTAAAACCAAATGGTAAATGGTAGCATTCCAAATCTATGCTCTCTATTTCTAACAATTTAATCTATGCTCTTTACTTCCAAAAATTTTCAATTTATTATTGCCAACCATTTTCATTTTCATTTTTCGTGCAAAAGAAATAAGAAAAAAAGAAATCGAGATTAGGATGAATGGAAGAGGTTACCTGATAATGTCCAGGATGCAAGGAAGAGGTTACCTGATAATGTCTAGGATGCAAGGAAGTGGGGATCAATCCTCCATGAAGATCAATGGCTGAAATAATTTTTTATGCCTGTTGTGCTACCTTCTTTGTTGTTACTAAAAACAGATGAAATAATTGCCTTTGTTGGTTGTGCTTCCTTCTTTGTTTCTACTGAAATTTTTGGTGGTTATGTTGTTATCTCTTCTTTTTCTACCTTTTCCCTTGACTGGCGACTCTATTGTAGAGTCTCTTTTCCTTGACTAGAGACTATGTTCTAGAGTCTTTTGGACCGGCCTGCACACTAAATTCGAAGTAAAATCCAAAGGTATGCATGGAATCCTATGGATATGCTTTCTTTTTTTCTACTGAAATTGTTGGTCACTAGCCACTCCATATTGTTAGAGGGAGTGAGCTAATCATGTATAGAAATGATAAGAGAAGTTCCCTATTTCTGAGGAGATGAGCAAGAGAAGAGTTGGTGCTTCTTTGGAGTTTTTTGATAATATAATAAAGAGATTGTTCTTTCATCTACCTTACTAAAAAAAAGAAAGTATTTTACTATCGTCCATTATAAGGCCAGGGTTTTCTATGGAGTTATTTACTAGGAAAAGAAAGACCTTACAAATCCCTGGGTCTTTATCCAAGAAAGTAAAAAATGGATAATCCCTTATAGTATATTCATTATATTCACCAAATCGAGAGGCTTGCAGTGCTTGCTTTCTAAGTTCATTTCTGAATCACTATCATTGAGTTTAACCTCACTCTCACTAAGGTTGGCTAAGGAAAGCCATCTATTCTATCCTTCTAGCATGGTGCAAGGAAGGAGGTCCTGATGATGGATAAGCAGAGGTCAATGGGTAATTCGGTCGGGGCCTTCTGTAAGGAGGGAATAAGGCATCACTGGGGAAGAAAAGCAGAACTTTCAGGACCTTCTAGGTGAATATACCTCATCTATATTTTCTACGGATCTAGAGAGAAAGAGAGTGTCACTTCTTCTCCATCCAAGATATATATGCATGCTAGCTAGCCAATTATAAACATAACATAAATCACTAGATGAATATAGAAATACTATGGATGGATTATATTCACTCTATTTTTAAATTCTAGCGATCTATACCTAAGGCGCAAGCCATGGCTCTCCTATGATTGTCACACTCGCATGAAACCCTAATGTTGTAGTGTAGAAGAAGAGAACTGAAAAGGTGAATGCCACCTGAAAAAAATGCTTGTTGTCATTTTTCTTAAATCGTTGTCATGCTTACTTAATGATAAGATTGCACAGATAGTTTACTCTCGTCACTTTCTATATGTTTGGCTATCGTTTGTTCCCTCTCCTTTTTGATGCCAGGCATAGATATGTTTTCCAGTGGGAAGTCACCGAATGATAGTAGAAAGCATAAAATCGATCACGCAAATTCTATTGAGTTGAAGCTGTAAGAAGAGCATATTCAAGCTATTGGACCGATCCTAATCAAAGCCATATTGGTATTCCCTAGTCACTTATATATCACTCAAGGTTGATGAGTATGAGTCCTCTCAAGTCTATTGTAGGATTAATTAGCTGGACCTTATAAATGGAGAAAGAGCAACAGGTAAGCAATAAACCTAAATGGTTCTAAGATTTATAATGCAGGAATCAAGAATAGAACATTAATATATCGGGAATATTATGTTGGAAATAGTAATTACAAGTCGGTGATATTTTTACATCTCAGCCAATTTGTTTGGCAGTCGGTCTATCAATAGTTTTTTCAGTAGCTGAATTGTCAGTCAGTCGGTCTGGCAGTCTACAAGTGAAAAGTCACACGTTTACTCAAAGTCAATCGGCAAGAACAAACTTTTAAATGGAGTCAATTTCTATCTTCTCGAGTCTAGTTAAGTAGTTGAAGAGTCAGTCGTATTAATGGTAGTGTTTAATGTTGAGTCAATCTTATCTTTTGTAGGAAGTCTCAGTCGGAGTCCATATAAGTCTGAGACATTATTTAGATGATAATGATGCATAGAGGTTATAGAGAAGAAAAAAGTGGTAGAGAGAACAAGAAAGAGCAGTAGTAGCTGAGGAGTTGAATAAGTTGGAGCACAAAATCTATGTCTGTGAAGTCAAAAGAAGAATTCATTTGAGCCTAAGCTCATCTCTGTCATTGTATTTTGTATTTGTGCATAGCGTTGAAGTTATCAATATCAAGCATTTTATGTATTAAACAAGCTATGTCATATTTTTGAGTTTATGTGTTAATCATAGCACTATGTTATTCAACATTCATCAATCATTTCATTAAGTGAGTGTATTCACAGCACGCAACAAATTGAGCAATATGTGCACTGCACAATGTTTTTTGAGAACTTTGTTGCATAGCCAGTTTGGTGTGCAGTATTTGAAACTGCGTTGTGCAGAGTAGATTGTGTGCACCATCGATTCCTAGATCTAGTATTAGATTATGTTGATCAGAGCAGGTTGATCAAAATAAAGTTCATTAAGAGCAGGTTCTATCAGAGCAAGTTCAAGAGCAGAAACTCTGTTGAAAAGTGAAATATGGATTCTATCTCAAATCTACAACTTCCCACTTTTACAAAAAATAATTATGAGATGTGGTCCTTGACCATGAAGGAAATATTATGAGGTCAAGATGTATGGGAGATAGTTGAAAATGGTTATGTGGAACCAGTAGATCAGGCAACATACAATGCCTTCACACAAGCTGAGAAGGATGTCTTGAAAGATCAAAGAAAAAAGGATGGAAAGGAGTTGCTTTACATACATCAAGCCATGCATGAGAGCATACTTCCAAGAGTTACATCAACAAAGCAAGCCAAGTAAGCATGGGTCATATTAAAAACCTTTTATCAAGGTATGGAAAAAGTAAAGACTTCAAAACTGCAAATTCTTAGAAGAGATTTTGAAACTCTGTCAATGAAAGATACTGATTCAATAGATTCCTTTTATACCCATGTTATTGGCATGATGAATCAGATTAAGTCTCATGGTGAAACCATAGAAGACTTAAAATTTGTTGAGAAAGTACTTAGGAGTCCTCCTCCTAATTTTGATAACCTTATTGTAACCCTATAAAAGAGCAAAGACTTGAGTCAGTTCAATCTAGATGAACTACAAGCTTCTCTCATTAATCATGAGCACAGATTAAATAGGTCAAATATTTCATTAGAGAATGAATTTTCCACACATTCATCTATAATTCGTGGAAGAGGAAGGAGGAGAACTACCTCTAGAGGCAGAGGAAGAAGTTCTGTCAGAAGTGGACACAACAACAGTCCTAGAAATACTGGTGGAAGAGGTCCAAACCCAAGTACCAGTCAGTGAAATTGTCAGAGAACTGACAAATCAAAGATTCAGTGGCATTACTGTAAAAATTATGGAAATTATGCATATGAGTGCAAAAAAAGACAATATAATCAGAACAAACAAAGTCAAGATCAGTCAAATAGTGCAAATAGCCAAACTTATCATATGCTTATGACATGTGTTGTAGCATTGCTTAGTGTTGAAGTAATGCCAATAGTATCCCCAATTGAATGCAATGTTTCTCAAGCAAGTCCATGTGACATATGGTATTTAGATTCAGGCTGCAGTAACCACATGACAGGAAACATAGAATTGTTTTCTAGTTTTGGTGAGTCGGTCCAAACCAAGGTTACACTTGGAACATATTTTCAAGTCATTGTCTTAGGAAAAGGCAGTATAAACATTTTAACAAAGAAAGGAAAAAAAATGTTATGTCTGATGTATATTATGTTTCTAGTCTGAAGCATAATCTGATGAGCACGGGATGATTGTTACAAAAAGGATATAGAATCTACATGGAGGATAATCACTGTGTGATTATGGACAAATGCCCAAGCAATCAACTTATTGCAAAAATCCAGATGATAAGTAACAGAATGTTCCCATTGACATTGAAGCCAGCCAAGAACAAGAATACAGTGCTAGCTGTTGGTAAAGGAAAAAGTGCGCAGTTAGACATTGCATTTACAATAAATAGTACGCGCGGTATTAAGAAAGGAGAAAATGGCATAGAGATGAAGGAAGAATTCCAATCTGAAATACAAGATGATTCTTGTCTATGGCATTTCAAATTTGGACATTTGAACTTTGGAGGTATGAAGCTACTACACACAAAGGATATGGTAAAAGGTTTGCCATTGATTGAAAAACTAGAAAGGATATGTGAAGGTTGCATATTTGGCAAGCATCACATAGAATCATTTACAGTTGACAAGTCTTATAGAGAAAAATCTCCACTAGAAATAGTACAGTCAAACATTTGTGGACCAATGCAAACTCCATCTATAGGAGGCAGTACAGATTTTCTGACATTTATTAATGATTTCTCAAGAAAGACATGGATTTATTTTCTAAAGCATAAATCTGACGCATTGGGTTGTTTTCAGTAGTTTAAATCACTTGTTGAAAAGCAAAGTGGTTATTACATCTAGTTTCTAAGAACTGACAGAGGAGGAGAATACATTTCAAGAGAATTTCAGAACTTTTGTAAAGTTCATGGCATCTACAAGCAATTTACCGCGCCATACACACCACAGAAGAATGGTGTCGCAGAGAGAAAGAACAGAACCATTATGGAAATGGTGCACATTATGTTGACAGCCAAACATTTTTCAAATGAGTATTGGGTTGACAAAATAGCAACTGCAATATACATCTTGAACAGATGTCTGAAAAAGAGTGTGAAGAACAAAGTTCCTCAAGAATCCTGGACAGGATCAAAGCACAATGTGGTGCATTTAAAATTTTTTGGTTGTGTCACATACGCACATGTTCCAGATGAGCTGAGAAAGAAGCCGGACAAAAAAGGACAGAAATGTATATTTGTTGGGTATTCTGAATAAAGAAAATGATACAAGTTGTATGACCCTGTCACAAGAAAATAATCAACCTCAATGTTCAATTCGTGGAGAATGAAGCATGGGATGAGAGTGTAGAAAAGATAGTTAAGATCATTAATGTTATTACACATGATGATATTGAAGAAGAAATGGTTCAAACACCATGTATAAGTTAGTGTGCAGTGCCTTCTACACCTGGCACTGCGATGCAAATCGCAGCACAGAGTACTCCAGTAAGAACAACAGGTGTGTAGTCTACACCTAGAGCACAACAAACACCAGCAAACAGACCAAGTAGTTCTATTAAATAAAAATCAGAAGAAAAATAACACAAAGGACATCAATAATGATCATAGTATAAATCCCTCGAATACATGTACACGATAAAACAGCCCCTACCTAAAATCTGGCAAAAGCTGGTCGGAATTTTCACTCGTACTCAAAATTGTGATTTTAATAATCGTAAACTGTCGTTTTAAATTAGTTCTTTGGTTCAGAATCTATTCAAATTTTCAAAAATATAATTTGAGTAATACAAATTAGCATTTCAACCATTTTTCATCCACTAAATTTTAACATATCCACTGAATTTCCAATATTCAACTTTTCAAAAATATAATTTGAGTAATACAAATTAGCATTTCAACAATTTTTCATCTATTAAATTTTAACATATCCACTGAATTTCCAACAAATACAAGGAGATTTGAGTGCTCTGTAAAGCTCCCAAAACTGCTTCCACTGATTTGCAGCTTTGCTTGTCATATACTCCGTGAAGCATGACTTCCAGCGGGTCCACTACTCCCACATCGGATACTGTAATTTGGGACAGAGAGACATCCAGCTTTTCCAACCTCTTCTAACACCTGTACAATAGATTTCGGAGCTTTGTCGCCTGCTCCAGCCCCCTGATTCTCTTCAGCTTCACAGATACCAATGTTTCCATACTTGGCAGCTCCTCTAGCTTCACAGATACCAATGTGCGCTTCTAACTCGGAGCACCCTTGGACTCTTATCTTTTCCAGACATACCAATGTTTCCATACTTGGCAGCTCCTCTAGCTTGACACTTAGCTTTCGAATGATTCTCTTCAGCTTTGTTTCCATACTTGGCAGCGCTTCTAACTCGGAGCACTCTTGGACTCTTATCTTTTCCAGACATACCAATGTTTTCATACTTTTGGCAGCTCCTCTAGCTTGACACTTAGCTTTCGAATGATTCTCTTCAGCTTCACAGATACCAATGTTTCCAATGTTTCCATACTTGGCAGCTCTTCTAGCTTGACACTTAGCTTTCGAATGATTCTCTTCAGCTTCACAGATACCAATGTTTCCAATGTTTCCATACTTGGCAGCTCCTCTAGCTTGACACTTAGCTTTCGAATGACTGGCTTTTTCAGCTTTTCCGAGAGGTATTGAACCAGCTTATCCAGGAGCTCCAGCTCCCCGCTAGTTATTATTCATAAGAAAATAAGTAAAACGAGTGAGAAAATAAGTAGAATTAGTAGAACACACATCTATTTCTATTTATCAAAAATAAAATACTACCATATCGATATCGAGAGGAAGGTTGAGTTCTCACCCTATATCTATTTTTCAAAAATAAAATACTACCATATGGAGAGGGAAGGTTGAGTTCTCACCCTATATCACAAGCCTTCAGCTCGAACCCGCTAATGTCTGCAATCTGCGAAAGTGCATTTCTCCAAATTTCGATAATGTTGGGGTCATATCGCAGCTTCCCTTCATGAGTTCTCTTCTCTGCCAATCCTTCAAGGGCTTGACCATAAACCCCTTTGCCCCGCGTCCACCGCACCTCAGCGGGCGTGACACCGTAAAACACGGGAATGATAGGAACCATATTTGCCCTGTGTGACTCCAACATCAGTAAGAGCTCATCTAAGCACCAACATGATTCGGCATATCCGCGAGATAAGATCGCCACATGTGCTGACGCGGTTGCAATAGCACCTATAATTTGAGGACGAAATTCGTATCCCCGTTGCAACTCGTCCTCATCCAGAAAGGTCCTCAAGCCAATTGAGCGAAGGCGATTGTACAGAGACTTAGCGAAGGTCTTTTTCACATCAACTCCGCGATGATTTATGAATATCTCAAACGACGGATTG
>ML778505.1:45587-74617 GCA_009831015.1 Picea engelmannii | reverse complement strand
GAAATAAAAATGGCAGGGATGGGCGATGCGTTTCGGAAGCGCAGAGATATTGTGGGAAGATTGGTGTAAAGCGCTATACCTATATATACACATTAAACCCTTCACTTCTGTTTATGCGCAGTTATTTTATTTTTAATTAAGAAACTTGGTATCCCATCGACCATTAACGTTAAAGTGTGACATCAAACTTCTGGGTTTTCAATTTTCTTACCTATCAAGCTAAAGTGTGACATGGAACCATCATAATAATATGCCAAACTTCTTAAAATGGGTTTTCAAAGATTCCATCATTTGAAGATGGCATACATGCATAATAATTTTATTAAAATTTCATTTTAATAATTTTAATTTTTTTAAGTGTAAAGTTAAAGTGTAAGGGTGACATTAAACCAACATAATAATATGCCAAACTTCTTAAAATGGGTTTTCAATTTTCTTGTATATAAAGTTAGAGGGTGACATGAAAAATTGATTTTAATAATTTTAATTTTCTTACCTCATGTAAAGTTAGAATGTGAGGGTGACATGAAATCAACATAATAATATGCCAAACTTCTTAAAATGGGTTTCCATTTTCTTATATATAATAAAGTGTGACATGGAACTATCATAATAATATGCCAAACTTCTTAAAATGGGGTTTCAAAGATTCCATCATTTGAAGATGACATACATGCATATTTGCTCATTATTTACTCTCCCTTAAATTTTGTTTTGAAAATTTTAGAAGATTTAATAATAAAAGTTAAGTTGAATTTTCTAAACATCGGATATCATTAGAGTTATCTATTAAATTTTTATAAAATAAAATATTAATTCATTTAAAATAAAAACAAAATGATATTTAAGATTCTAATTAGATTTGAATTTGAATAAACCATTTATATATATATATATATATATATATATATATATATATATATATATATATATATATATATATATATATATATATATATATATANAAAAAATATATATATATATATATATATATATATATATATATATATATATATATATATATATATATATATATATATATATATATATATATATAAGATTTTAAATGAATTGAATTTGAATAATTAAGATTTCTTTTGAAAAGGAGAAAACATAATATTTTAATTAAATTAAATCAAAATTACTTTAAAAATGTAAAATATAAATAATTAAAATAAAATTTATATTAACTTTTTATCCATAATAAATATATTTTCAAATTATAATAATATTAAAAAAAAATCATTCTTTATAATTATAAACTTCAAATTATAATAATATTAAAAAAAAATCATTCTTTATAATTATAAACTAAAGATGGGTAAATATGTATTTGTGCAAGTGACTATGCACTTTCTTGCACTAAAATGAGAAAGCAATGGAGCAATTGTTTCCATTAGTAAAGAGGTGTGAAATATGAAAATCAAAGCAAAGTTAAAAAAAGATATTTTTGAAATTAAAACACAATTTAATTGTTACTTTAATTTATAATTATATTATTAATTAATAATTAGTTTGTGGTTTTATTTTTATTTTCAAGCAAGTTCCCAAAAAAGTAAACCAAGTACTATGCAAGCACTATGATGCCTCACGAGGATAAAACACAAAATACCATGAGTGATAACTCATGAAAAAAGAGTAATTCCACTACAATACAGAACCAAAATAAAGGTCCATCACCCTTTAAAATACTTTGAAGATGTCATTATGGGTGTGAGGACCATCAACCCCATTACTCCAAAGATAAAAAGATAATGTGCCTTTTGGTTTCCGGAGCGCCATTTTGGATAAAAACTCAGCCTCTTTGTTGAAAGTCCTGTAGATATGATGGAAGTTGATATCCTAGAAAGTATTTGCAAGTTCTCTAGTTTTTTGCTTCCAGCCTTCAAGGTCTACCGCCTGAAGATTGCCTTTATGATTTATCCAATCAATAATAACCAGTGAGTCTCCTAGAATCTGAATTTTTTGGATGGACCACAAGGAAGCCATAGTAAGAGTGGCCCAAGCGCCCATGAGTTCTACTTTTGTATTGGTACTAGGCCCACAATTAATATGCCATTTGATAACATTTGATTCTAGAGTTCTGATGATACCTCCAGCACCGCAATACTTGCCATTTGATAGAGTCGTTTCATCAAAGCATGCAATAGAGAAACCATCTTTGAGCGTAATATTGCAAGCCATGTTTGGTATATATTTAAGTGAGGGAGGGCACCAAATAAAGGACCCCAAAATCCTATGAGCCACTGCAAAGATAAGAGGGTGATTTGTCTTCAAAAATTGATTTATTTCTCTCAATCCAAATATGCCAACAAGTGTGTGCCGCCAGACTAATCGGTGCATATTTGTCCTTTAACCATATAGACAGACACTCGGAGACTGTAGTGCCATTCCAAATTCTTTTAATATTGTGAAGAGTGTGTAGTCTAGACCAGATTGCCTTTGTGAAGGAACAGTGAATGAGCAGGTGTCGATATCTTCTAAATATGTCTTGCAAAGGATGCATATCCCCAGACCTTCCCATCCTTTTCTCTGTAGTGTGTCCCAGGTCAAAACATTTTTATTTCCAACCAACCATATGAACTATTTAATTTTTAATTGTATGTTCCACTTCCAAATGTTTAAATTCCAACCCCCTACCGTCGGATAGTCTAGAGTTGAAATGGGAGCATTATGCACATTCTTAACAGTCAGGTTTCCAGATGAGTCCCCCCCGGTCCACACAATGTTGTCTACAGAATTCCGAAGATTAATTCCCACGCCAAGAAGCGCCCTACGGTACCGATCCCATTCTGAAGTAAGTCTACCACTTAAACCCAGAGCTTCACTGCTAGGCCAAGTATCTGTAATAGAGTCCACACTACTGGGGGCTTTAACTTGTGCCGGGATTGTTTTCCTAAGAACAATAAGATGAGATATCAAGGACTCCGAGAGAAAAGAGTGGCCTCCCATACCAATAATTCGATCCCTACCTAAAGAGATTAGATGACCCGATCTCGGGCACCAACACTGGCAGTGCAAAATCAAGTGAATAATACTAGTGAGGCAATACCAGATTCTAGATGCTCTGGGGTGCCTATGGGAGGCATGGTTGTACCAGTTGATCACAGTTGATTTACAAAGATATTTATCTATTAGAACTCTATGCCAAATACCATCCTGCGTCAAAACTCTCTATAGAGTACTGACCAGTCAAGCCAAATTAAAAAGTGAGAGATTCCTGAGGCCCAACCGCCACATTTCTTTGGTTTGGATAATATGTCCCATCTACAAAGATGAAACCGATGGTTAGACTTTCTTCCAGTCCATAGAAAATCAAACATCAACTTGTGAATTTTGTTTAGAATCGAGTGCGGAATGAGCTCCAGGGACATCCAGTATACAGGTTGGCTTTCCAACACCGCTTTCACCAAAAAACACCAACCACCTAACGAGAGCCACTTATTACACCAAAGCCCGGTCTTCCTTTCCATTTTAGTCACTAACCATATCCAATATTCGTTCTTGGAGGGGCCAGTCTTTAAGTAGTAACCAAGATATTTGAAACATGTTGTCAGCTCAATAAAAGAGTATGGAAGAAGCTCCTTTAGAGGAATAAAATCTATTTTGGTTAATCCCCCGAAGTGAATTGTAGTTTTTGCATTGTTAATCATTAAGCCCATGGCATTACAAAAACTCTGAAGAATATTTAATATAACCCTCATTCATTGATACTTTCCTTTGTCATAATAATGATGTCATCCACAAATAATAGATGAACCACCTTGATCAATTTGGATACTTTAATGCCTGTAATTGTGCCTTCATCAATGCTATTTTTAATCAACAGGTTGAGCCTTCCATAGCCAGGATAAATAATAATGGTGATAACGAGCAACCTTGACAAAGCCCCCTACCACTTTTGAAAAACTATGTCGCCTCTCCATTGAATAGCACAATGAAGGTAGATGTGGTTACACAACTCATGATCCAGTTTGACAACTGGATGCCAAAACCCATTGTAATAAGAATCAGTCTCAAGTATTCCCAGTTTATGCAATCATAGGCTTTTCTCCAGTCAATTTTCATCACCAGGGATTTTAATTTCTTTTTTTTATATACTATGTAGACTTTCAAGAGCCGTTCCAATTGCATCTTGAATCCTTCTGCCCTAGAGGAAGCCCAGTTGTTCAAGAGATAGGAATCTCGACAGGGTTGGCTTGATCCAATTAGTAATCACTTTGGATATCACCTTATAACAAAGGTTGCAAAGTGATATCGGTCCGAAGTCATCAAAGGAAACATGTTTGTTTGCCTTTGGAATAAGGGCCAGAAAGGTAGAATTCAGTCCACCTCTTAAGTTTCCTTTCACTCTCGAGTCCTCAACCATCTCAAGGAGGTCTTCCCCTACCAGATCAAAAAAGAAAGTAAAGAACTTTTTTGTCCATCCATCTGGGCACGGGCTCTTTTCTTTTTTGAAATGAAGAAGTACATCCTTCAATTCCTCCAAAGTGATAAGGTTGTAGAGGGATCTCGCATCCTCCTCACTCACCATCCTGGGGGAAGAGACTTTCTAACATGACTTGTTCATTTCTATTACCGGTAGTCGGGGCCTCAAAAAAGTGTCTAAAGTAGTCCATTGCTTCTTCCCTTATCGCTCCCTAGTCAGTAATGATATTATAATTTATATCCAAGATTTCCCATACATGTTTCCAGTTCATGTTATGGTTGGCCAGCTTATGGAAAAAACTAGCATTATTGTCCCCACATTTGATCCAAGTCGCTCTGTTGCAGAGTCTCCAAGACTCCTCTCCTTGCGCAAGATTTTATTCCTTTTTATCTCCAACTCCCTAATGATTTGTTCCTTTTCCCGGTTTGTAGAATCCCCAAAGGAATTCACCAAATTTTCTTTAAGTTTGGATTCCAGCTTCTCCAAGAGATCCTTCTCTCTCTCTTTAACTTCCTTAACCCGGATTTTTGTTTGTAACTTAAGTTCCTTTAACTTCCAGGAACGAATGAGCCACCCCAGCTCTCATCCGAGGAGATGATGATATTCAGGTCGCCAACTATAATCAGGTTTTTGATAGATAAGATGGCACTTTCGACCAGCGAGCTCCAAAAACACTTCCGATATACACATAGGCCATACACATTTAGTAGTGAGATCTCTCGTTGATTGATAACACACATGCCTGTTAATAGTATACCTCTGATAGTAAGATAGGGAACTAAGTCATACAAATTTGGATCCCATGTCACTAGTAAACCTCTTGAATTACCGACAACATTTACAGCACTCGAAACCCAAGAAGGACGAAGATGATGCATAAAATCTCTAGCCTTTTGTTCATGAGCTAGAGTCTCTTGTAGAAAGACAATGTCAGGGTGAGTCCGATCCAAGAGCCTACATAACAAGTTTATTTTGAGGGCACCTCCAATTCCTCTAATATTCAGAGAAAGCAATAACATTACTTAGCCCACGTCGAGGCTTTCATTTCTCTAAGAGCCCCACTATCAGTGGAGGAAGGGAGAGAGTCAACTGAATGATTAGAGAGGCCCACCATATTTTTATGTAAACTTCTCATCTTTATGGGTGACAGTTCAACACCAATGCCTCGAGACCAGGCATAATTCTTACCCTTCCTACCTGGATTCTTGGGGTGAGCTGAGGTTCCCGTTCCCGAGGCAGGATCAGTGATGGTCTTCCCTAAGTAAGTAGGTAGCAACAGGGTATCAGTAGAGTCATTGATATAAGGAATCAAGGAATCGAGAACATTGAGGGTGGTTCATCATCCTCAGCCTCCCTAAACCCCGGTTCAATCGGGGGAGAAGCTTGTGGGTCTGATGGTGGTGAAGGATCCAGTATAGGTCTCTTTGGAGGAAGAGAGAGGGGCTAAGAAGTATTCTTAAAAAGAACCAAGGAATGTGAGGCCCCTGAAGTCAAGATATTAGGAGGCACATTTACAGAAGGAGTAAACAGAGGAACGTCAGCACTGCATAAATTTAGGGAAATGGCGGTAAAGGTTCAGAAGTGGTCATCTCCTTATCGGGGGGTCGTAAAGAAAAAGTAGATGAAGTTAACCAGTTTGAAGTATTTAAGTCCTCTTTCTCCCAATGCGCCAAAGAAGAAAATAAAGATGGACAAAGGATTTCTAGCTTACCAGTTAGTGTCAAATGACCCTCCCGCAAGTGAGAAGTGGAGACACCAGTATGATGATCCGCGCATCCATAAGACTCTGCTTCATTCATATAGTCAAGAGGGTCTCTTTGTAGTTCATTATTTTATGAAACTTCCTTAGCTTCCTTACCAATACATTCACAACGGAAGTGACCCGTTTGTCTACAAGCATTGCATCGAAAAGGTATCCCTAGATAGTCAAGCAACTGAACTAATCTATGGCCCTGCCACTCTATATCAATGGAATCCAGTAATCCACAGTGGATATCCATCTCCACAAGAATTCTTCTCAATTTTTGCTCAGGGTTGGTAAATCACTTAGACTCCAAAGAAATGAATTATCGAGATTATCGCCTATATCCCACAGGGTGCCTTCATTCCATCGATATAAAGGAAGGCCTGGAAGAAGCACCCACAGATGACAGAGTTGAAAATGCTCATTTGTCGGGTATAAAGAAACCCTCCAACATTTGAGCATTAATCTGCTTCTGCCAAATACCCAAAGAGTGTTCAATAAAATAGTCCCTTCCTCTGGAGACCTGCAAATAAACCCGAGCCATCCCTTTGTAAGAAATAACATCTCTGGCTCATAACCCAGAATCGGTCGCCAATGATTTTTAACCCAAACCTTAACCGGTTCCTTTCTGAGCTAACTGTAAAAAATTCTACCCACCAGTCCACAAAGGGCCATCCTACATGTTTCTTCTAACCCCACATCAGAGCCTAAAACCATTCTTTTAAGCTTTATGTTAGCTTTCCACACCTTTCGCCTAGTTGTAGCAAGATGCTCCAATTTCTAGGATTTTCTTTGTCCCTCCTGGGAAAGAAGCCCTTTGGTGCCAACTGGGGAGCGTCTAAAGAATTGTGAACTGAAATTCTGATGGCTAGGAAGGAAAGTTGCAGATGGTTCAACCAGGGAACGAGACGGATGATTGTTCGATAACTTGACATGAGGATCTGTAGTAAAAGACGACGTATAATTTTTAGGTGGTGAACCCAAAGGCTCATTCCCTAAGCCACCTGCCTTGAGATAAATGTCCTCTTGTTCCAAAATGTACTCGTCATTGGCACTCATAAATTCCCTGACGTTTCTTTCCACCTTGTTATGGAGGGAAGCTTCCATAAACATCCACCTGGAATCGAATCAGCTCTAACCAATAGGAAGATTGACAAATAGTCCAATTTCCTAGAAAAGTAATAAATAACAGTATGGACCCAGAGCCCAGAGAGCCACTAACCCGAAGGTAATAAAAGCTATTAACTCACAAAGTAGGAGAAAGAGGTCAGACTAGTAAAGACATGGTTACATTTAATGAAGGTGTGGTTTTTTAGAACATCGCTAAAAAATCTGAAACCAATGACATAATAAGCCTGCTTAATGAAAAATAAAGTAGGCTTGGTAGTACAGCGCTAGAATCCAGAACCCCCAGTACCCCCACATTCTAAAGTAAAGACCAGTTAAGTGCTATAGTAAACTGAACCCATCCTCCGCCATTACAGGATCACTTCCATACTTCTAGTTTCAAAAAATCCATTCCTGCTCCTTTTTCCAGTATTAGCCCCTATGCCCGTGCCTTTGTGATTCTACTCATTGGTAGTGCATCACAAGAATAGAATAGAGGTCTCTCTACTATTGAAATGAAAATAGTGTATTGACTAGTTAAATTGAGATGAATAAATGGTCCTCTCTCATATTTATTAAATTGAGATGAATAAATTATCATCTCTCCTATTTATTAGAAAAACATACATATATAATAATTTATTTATTCTAGTATGTATGTCAATATTATTCTTAGGGAATTTAGATTCCACTTTTATTCCCATGCTTAAACCTCAAAGTTCACCACATGTCAAGTAGTTTTGTGTTTTTAAGAACAAAATACAATACTATCCTTAACAAGTTGTACTTTTAGCATTCCTTACTTTGGTTAAGAGAGATGGCGGAGCTTCCAAACGAGGGTCAAAAGCCTATGAAATGGGCATCTTCGGCCGTTGGTGGTTGGATCTTGGGATGGACACAAATAGGGCTTTACACAACGGGATAACGTGCTTGAAACAACTGGATAACAGGCTTGAAATAGGGCTTTAAACAACTGGATAATACGCTTTGAACCAGTCCCAAACCTTTCCAAGCCCTCCTTCCCTGAAATGCCTGTATAATAGACCTTACACAATTACCCTAAACTCATTATATTTCTTGACTAAAATACAATACCAAAGACATTTATATGAACAACAATTTTAGTGCATCTATTAAAAAAACATATTTACCCCCAACATATACCTAATAAATTATTATATTAAATTTAATTACTACAAATAAAATGAATTAAATATGTAATCATCAATATAACATCTTATAAAAAAGTTTGATAATGAAAATTAAGACAAAAGCTATCATCCAAAGATGACATAAATAACTCATTATAGACATAATGGGTTATCCAAGGATGACATAAATAACTCATTATAGACATAATGGGTTATCCTTTAAAAGACATAATGAGTTATTTATGTCATCCTTTGATGATAACCTTAACCTTGTTAAAAAAATAACTCATTATAGACATAATGGGTTATCCAAGGATGACATAAATAACTCATTATAAACATAATGGGTTATCCTTTAAAAGACATAATGAGTTATTTATGTCATCCTTTGATGATAACCTTAGCCTTATTAAAAAAATAATTAATCACTTGTTTTAAATTTAAAAAAATAAATCTGTATTCCCACCTACTAATACCAAACTTATTTTTCCTTAACACATGACTACTTATTTTCTTGGCATTGGGCCACTACTACTTTCTGTTTGCTTACCTTTCGCAATTATGTTCCTCTCTTTATCAACGGAGTAAGCTTCAAAGCTCTCCCTAGGAAAACCTTATATCGTATCTAGGCATTGGAATATGATTGAATATGATTACATGTTGTAAAATAATATTATAAATTTTTTTATAAAAATATTAAATAAAAAAAAAATTAATCACTTATTTAAAACATTATAAAACCTATATTATAAATATTAATATATTATTTTATAAAATCATAAATCAAATATTAAATAAATTTAAAAATAATATTTAATTGTTGTATTTTTAACCATACTTTCACCTAACCTTTACACTATTATGTTACATTCAAAATATATTATAAGTAAGATTCAATAAATATGATATGATTTTGGATTTTACACTATATTATGTTATATTCAAAATATATTATAAGTAAGATTCAATAAATATGATATGATTTTGGATTGTAATAATTAATGACTAATTTCTCAAGTATGATAAAGGGTTTTTGTTTTTTGTTCCTGATGCTTTTTTTTATTAATGTTGTTGTTTTTTTTTAATGTTATTGGATTTGTTGTTGTTGTTGGATTGTTAATATTTTTCCTATTTTTTATTTCTTTCTTATGGGAATTTGGGCATTAATATTTGTTGCAATTGAGTATGAAATTCATTGAAATTGTAGATTCTAAATACATGAATATATTCAAAAACCTCAATAACCCTTATTGTACCTAATTTATGCAATTTATGGATATCATATGTGCAATTTCATCAAACAAAAAACGTTGGTTGTATTTTAGTGAAAAACTCTCATTTATCTCCTATTATTTTCATCAAATGAAAAAGGGTCATAACATTCAACTTTTATCCTACTCTATTTCTTAGGAGTTTCACTAAATTCCATTATCACTTATTCATGTGGGGGATTTACCAATGAAACCAATGAAATATTGTTTTCCAATATTCTGCATAGAGTATTAATTCATTTATGCATGACCCGCCTCCCATAGTCATTAGTCATAATGACCAATTTATCATGAAATTGAATAGTCCACTTTGCACTCCTTATATAAGGTGATTCTCCCAAGAGAAAAGAAGTGAGAGTGAAACTAGCGAAATGAATAACATAGTATCAATCATCACCTTCAATACTTGTACTCAGTAACCAAGATTTCTTGGGAAGGTCACACATCCTAATTCCTAATATAACTCATATTCAAGCACTTAACAAAGTGGATTTTCCCCATCACTAATCCTACTTAACTTGCTACCCAATTTGTTAAACCTTAGTGATGAGAAATAAAGACTCATAATAAACCAACTAGAAAAGAGAAGACAAATTTAAACAAGAAATAAATGACAATCACACACAATACATAGATATTTTACCCTGGAAACCCAAAAATGAGAAAACCAACATTCCTTGAAGATATTTCTCTCTTGTTGTCTTATTCTTTCAATGAATAAAGAGTTAAATGACTAACATTGGTCTACACTTAAGACAAAATCGTCATCATACTCTCTTGCTTTACACAAGAACAACCTTGCAACTAATTCAACTTACATCTACATGACCAAATACAAAACATACCTAAACAAGTTCTACTTAAGAGAAAATAGACATGTATTTTTGAAACACATCATATCATTTAAGAGAAAATAGACAATTACGCCTACAAAGATTTGTATCCACGAGGTATTGAGTCTACTTACAACAAATATTCATCCTTCCCCTTTAAAATAATGTGAACCTGAAATTAACTATGATTTTGCAAGATGAAGGAAAAGTAAAATTGACAAGGTTAAAAAAGAACTTTACATGATCTTTTCTTTGAAACTCAAAAAAGATTTTGATGGACAATACATTTGAAATCACATGCTCTAGACTCAATGTCTTAGAAATCACTAATGCATTGCCCCAAAATAGTTATTTGTGGGAGAAATTTATAATAATATCCCAAATATAACAAGTTTAACAATGTTTGAAACAAGAGGGATGAAACGATTTCAATGACAATTAGATAAACCAAATTAAACTACATTTGTCTTTTTACAAGTAGGAATTTTGCTCCTCTAGACCTGAAACATCATGAAGAAGGATGAGTTGAAGAATTCAAAGAAAGAACTGCTAAAACCCAGATCTTCTTGTTTTCTAAACATGCATAGAAGACGTAATGGAAAAAATCAAGAAGAAAGAAAGATAAGGAAGAAAGTTAAACATGCCAATTCACAAAATCTTGGAAATATGGAACTTGTTTCTCACAAACTCTTCACCGCTATAAAAACTCAATTTATTTCCTTGTTAAAAAATAATTTAAAATAAATAATTATTACTTTCATATAAAAATATTTTATTAAAAAAGAATATGCTTTTTATATTTTGAATTTCAATGCTTGGATAAAACATTTAGCGAAGGGAAATACAAAAGTGAACAAAGATGATCAAATATTGGTGGTGTCCATTCGATTTATATTTTTTGTAAAGTTGTTTTGAGCATCTTGTCCATCTGTGGTGGGACTATAAATGTGAGCCAGTTGCACCCAAAAAGCAAAGGCGTCGTGTTTTTTATTTTGGAGTAGATCTGTTTGAGTGATGGTGGGAACATTTTATTTAAAGGGCGGGATTTATCAATCATCAAGCAGTGGTGCGGGATTTAACGTCTATATAGATCGATCTCTCCACCAGATTTTTTTCATGTAAAGCTAAAGTGTGATGTGAAACCAGCATAATAATATGCCAAACTTCTTTAAAATGGGTTTTCATTTTTCTTATTTGTAATGACGTGAAACCATAATAATATGTTGAATTTTTTAGAATGGGTTTTCAATTTTCTTACAGTGATGTGAAACCAACATAACAAAGGTTGGATGACAACTTAGTCCCTGCCAAGTAGATTTGGAAATGGAAATGATAATTTGAGTATAGCTCCTCTAATTTAGTAATCTTTGTACTTGAAATATCCAATCAACTCGTAATGTCCCTTCCAATTTTTTTTATTGATGTGAGTTGGAGCTTCTAATATGAAAGTAAAAGTAAAAGTAAAGCCATGCTTATTTTCTAGTCAGTAATGCTATTGTGAATTTTTGTTGAACATTGTAGTATCATATACTATTATATTATATTAAACTGCAAACTAAAAGATTTTGTAGTAGTACAAATGAAAATTATTGCACCAATTAGCAAATTAAATTTTCTTTGCTTTGACTATTTAATATCTAATATACACCAACTTAATCGAACATGTCTCCTAGCAACATATTTACCATAAAGGTGATCCCTTAAGTGTAAAATTTGAGACCACACCCAGTTTCAAGTCTCGTTGATTTTCAGTCTATGTTTAATGCCCAAACCCAGTTTTATTACAGCCAAATAAACTCAACATATAAACAATTTTTCAGAACTGAAACATGAGGATTTTGAACGATCTTTAACGATCTTTAATGCAGAAATAAAAACATATCAGCAACACAATATTCAGAAAATTAACACAGTGATTTTTGGTCTAACAACGACCCTGGAAAAACCCACAAGGGGAAAACCAGTGAGAGAGGGAATTTTAATTATGTGTGAGATTCAGAGAAATTTCTTTTACAACATATTCATCTTCAGAAATTACATAGACTTATCTCATAATTTCTTCAGCAAAACTCTTCTGAACAGTCCCGGAAAAGCTCCTCGATTTCTGTGCCAAAAATCTGTACAACTGTATGATTGTCCCAACAATAAATGTTGTACGGACTATCTTGATTTATATGCCTTTTTTTCAGAGTTTTATGTACGGAATATGCAGCAAGAACAACACCTCAAAATTCGTGCCAAATGTCGTTGAAAACTGTGCCCAGAAAAACCGAACTGTACGACCCTCAAAATTTGTGCCAAATCTATACAAATTGTATGGATTTTCTTTACAGAAAATCGTTCCTAGCAGGTACCTCGATTTCTATGCAAACAAATGCTTGTGTGGTTGCCTTGGAATGCATGCCAACCTCCGCAAAACTCTAGTTGTTGTCCTCCTTGATTTATGTGCATAAAATTGGTTGTACGACCTCTAGAAATCTGTACTGTACGACCTGCATTAAATGGTGTGCCCTGCCTTGAAATGCATGCTAGCTTGTTGCCTTGAAATGCATTCCCTAGCTCTGCAAATGTTTCCTTCTTTCTCAAGCTCGACCACCTCTATTCTTTCTCTCTCAAAAATGTTGAACAACCCAAGAATGGGTGTGCCCTCTACCCCAATCGACCTCATGAGGGAAGGTGAAGAGTCTCTCAATCCAATGGTGGAGATTGGATGAGATCAATGATGGAGATAAAGTCACTTAAGTTACCCACTTTTCCTAAGTCCAAAAAGTCACCTTTTAATTTGTCTCTCACAAATTAAATGACTAGGGTCCACATTAGGCACTTTCTCACCCCTTAGGTGCCTAGGTGATGAGAAACACTTGCCTAGGTACTTTTTAATTATTTTTAACACTCCTTCTTACCAAGGAAAGTGTTACTTACCACTCCAAGCTTGTCCCTGAAGAATACAAACTTGTCTTTGCCCAAGGCTTTGATGAGTATGCCCACAACCTGATCATCTGTAGATATGTATTGTAGCTCAATTGCTCCTCTCTAAATATAATCTCGGATGAAATGATAATGAATCTCAATGTGCTTAGACCTGTTGTAAAAAATTGGATTCTCAGAGAGTTTAATACAACTTTGATTGTCACAGTAAATCATAGTAGGCCTCAGCTACACACCAAACAATTCCACCAGCAACTTGCAAAGCCAAAGAGCCTCACAACTGGCCTGACTGGCAGCCATATAGTCCACCTCTACAAAACTCAAAGCCGCTGAATTTTGCTTCCGACTGAACCAAGACACCACTACTGAGCCCAATCTAAAACAACATCCAGAAGTACTCTTCCTTTCATTGGCACATCCTGCCCAATATGAATCTGTATATCCCACCAATTGAACTCCATCCCCTCTCAAATAATCCAGACCATAATCCACTGTACCACAAATATACCTAAGCACATGTTTTGTTTCCACCCAATGCACTCTCCTAGGCTCCACTATGAACTGACTAAGAGTGTTGACAACAAAACAAATATTTGTCCCGGTGTTGAACAAATGCATCAATGAACCAATCAACTGACGATATAAAGTGGAATCAAGCAACTATGACTCAGAAGCATGAAGCTTCTTCCAGTTAGTAATCATGGGTGTGGTCATCGACCTACAATCCTCCATCTGGAATCTCCTCAGAATGTCACAGACATACTTCCCCCATCCCAGGAAGATGTCTCTGGGCTCATGCCAAACCTCCAATCCTAAAAAATAATGCATCAGTCCAATATGAGTCATCTCAAACTCTAAAGCAAGGCTCTCCTTGCAACTAGTGATGAGTCTCTCTAATGAAAAAATCATCAACATATAGCAAGAGTTTGAGAGGATCCTCTCCAACCACAATGAAGTATAGGTTCGGATCTGCCTCACTCTTCTCAAAGCCCAACTGCTGCAAGTAGGCATCAATCCTAGAATACCAAGCTTTGGGAGCTTGTTTCAACTGATACAATGTCTTCTTCAGTCTGCACACATGAGAATATCTCTCATGCACCTCAAAGCCCAATGGATGCTCAATGTAAACCTCCTCCTGTATGAGACCATTCAGAAATGTGGTCTTCACATCCATATGATGGATCTTCCAACTCATCTCTGCTGCAATAGAGATCACTGACCTGATCGATGTATATCTAGCAACCAGAGCAAAGGTCTCATCATAATCAACTCCCTCAACTTGTGAGAACCCTCGAGCCACAAAGCGAGATTTGTACTTCTCAATGCTACCATCTGCAACATATTCGAGTTTATAGAGCCATATGGAAGCACCACTGACTTCCCCTCAAGTCTACGAACAATCTCCCAAACATCATTCTTCATGATGGAATTGTACTCATCCATCATGGCATCTCTCCAAACCTGTCTACTAGTAGCCTCCTCAAAAGTGGAAGGCTCAGACTCCCTAATGTTGCTCACCATCGCAATGTAGCTACAAAATATCTTGGGAGGTTTACTCTCCCTCATAGCCTACCTGAGATTCCCCATTGAACCCTGTGCCTCCCTCAAAGTATCATGAATCCACTTGGGCTTCCTCCTCTCTGAAGTAGTGTCCTGTGGAGGGGACTCTCCCTGCTCAACCCCATCACCTGAAGACTGTGAACTTGAAGTAGAATCTGGAGAACTTGATCATGAAACCTGTGGACCTATAACCTGTGATCCTGACATCTGTGGCCCTATAACCTGTGGACCAATCATGACCGAAACTAGTGGTCCCAAACTCTGTGTCACTGAAGTCTATTCTGGACTCACATGAATATGAGGTGATGACTGCTCACCCCTCTCTATCCCTCGTGACTTCCTAAAGGCTCCATCCTCCTCAAATCTCACATCCCTTCTCAAAACTGTCTTCCTCAAGGAAGGCAATCTAGAATGGATCCATGAACCAAAATGGGTTTAGGAAGGCCTAAAATTCAAAGTGCTCAGAATGGCTTCAAAATAGACATGTGTGTAGGCCTCATCATTACGAACCCAATGCAACTTGAACGGGCTCAAACGGACGTCGTATGCGAAAGATATCACTATCTATTCGTTTTGCCAAAAAGGAAAAAATTTGCTCACTGTACATTTCGTACAGTGCTGATGTGGCAGCTGACCGTATAGGTTGTACGAACGTACAGTGACATGCCAGGTATAGTGGCATGTTGACTGGGCAGACATGTGGTCGAATCATGCTCTGATACGTGGCAGTTAATGGGAAAGTGATATGGTGCCACATGGCCTAGTCTTGTGTTGCCACATGGCACCCCTCCATTGGTCAGCAGTTGGAAAAATTATTGAGACTCCACGGGCGTCGAACCAGTGACCTCCGGTCCAGGCGGCGAGTGCTTTGGCAGGGCCAAGCTACCAACCCACCCACTATATTCCTTGTTAACTAAGGTGGGAAGTTTATATTTAAACTTACCATAATGTTCATTGGGCGGATAAAAGGGTTGGGGCCTAGCCCCAGCCCCCCCGATGCATATCATATGACCTAACATATAACCATGTAGTATATGTTGGTGCGCATGACCCATTGTCCAGCCCCCGACACCTAAACTGTTCCACATCACCATTATGCATATGACCGTTGGTATATCATTTTGGCATGGATTTTGGGGTTAGCGTCGGTCGACCGAGCTAGCCCGTCGACTAGAGGCACATGACCAGGGGCTTAACTGTTTTGGGTGCATGGAGCATAAGCCCGCGGCCATATGGCCACAACATATGACCAAAAGCCAAGTTCGGAGGGGGGGCCAGCAAGCTAGCACTAGCTCGTGGACACTTGGAGGGCGCGCATATGCCCAGGGGCCCGGAGAAAAGGGCCTACGCCCCGTATTTGGTCAATTTTGGGTTTTAAACTATAATATAAGACTTTTATTGATATTTTTAGCCAGTTTTGAGATATCTTTGCCATTATTGGAGGATTTGGAGCTCTTTTTGAAGCCATATATTGGGGGGAAGTTGGGAGTTTGTTGCCAACTTCAAGCCTATATAAACCAGAGGTTCTTGGAAGCCTGAGAGGAGGTTCAGAACAAGAAAATGATGAAGAATTGAAAAGCCAAAGACATTTTTATGCAGGGAATCCATTGAGGAGAGCACCTTTGCGGGCATTTCTGGGAGCTTCGTTCATTCGTTTTCAGTTCCGTCAGTTGTGATGGATTCTTGAGATCTAGCAGAACAAAACCAGATCAGTTTGTAACCCTTTTGACACTTTTATGATGTAATTTTGATGCTTTGAACAGAAATAAGAAATCCTCACCCATTGAGGTTGGTTTGACAGGTAAAATTGGTCATGGATGTTATTCTAAAAGTAAATTGTTTCACATAAGGGTTGTAATGAAGCATACTAAGGTCGACACATTGATAGATAGTGTATCTCAATCTAACTTGATTTCTGAGGAAGTGGTGAACACTCAGATGCATCATAATCCTTACTCACTTAAATGGATAAGCAACAATCATAAATTGCACATAACAAAGCAATGAACATTAAAGTTTGCAATTTCATATAAGTTTGTGGATGAGGTAATATGTGATGTGGTGTCACTCAATGAATGTGGAATGGTCTTAGGTAGTCCTTATTTGTATGATCACAAAGAAATCTTCTACAAGGAACATAATCAATATCACTTAATCAAAGCAGGAAATGAATATGTGGTACATGCTCATCACTTAAAAGCAAATCAATATCTTCAAACAATGGAACAATTAAGAAAGGAAGCTCATCCAAGCAACACACCTATAATTGTCCCAAATAAAGTAATTGATCTTAAGCAAGAACATGAGATGATTGTAGAATGGAAGTTCAATCAAACTTTGCTTCAAGATAAGCTAATGTCGTGCAAGTATTACAAACATATTAAGTCATTTGCAGTCATATTTCTGATATTATCATTAGTAATGTTGTCAACATGGGTGATAGTGGCTTCAGTAAGATGTGACAAAGTACAAGTGGCTAACAATATGTTGTTAGTTATCATGGTTGTTTTACAGTTGATCTTGATGAGACAAGTGCACAAGACATAGTTTAAAGACAAAGAACAAGTGTGGTGGTCTATAATGCACTTGATGACTGGTCAGTAACCTTTTAGAGGACCAAAAGGTCTTTAGTGGGGAGGTGTGATCTAGAATGGATCGAGGAACCAAAATGGGTCCAGGAAGGCCTAAAAATCAAAGTTCTCAGAATGTCTTCAAAACAGACGTGTGCGTAGGCCTCGTTGTTACAAACCCAATGCAACTTGAAAGGGCTCAAACAGACGTCGTATTCGAAAGATATCATGATCTATTCATTTTGCCAAACATGCAAAATTTTGTTGATTGTACAGTTCGTATAGTGATAATGTGGCAACTGACCATATAGGTTGTACAATCGTACAATGACGTGGAAGGTACAGTGGCATGCTGACTGGACAGACAGGAGGTCGAATCATGCTTTGACACGTGGACGTTAGTGGGAAAGTGATATGGTGCCATGTGGCCTAATCTTGGGCTTCCACGTGGCACCCCTCCATTGGTCGACGGTTGGAAAAATTATTGGGACTCCATGGGTGTCGAACCCATGGCCTCCGGTCCAGGCAGCGAGTGCTTTGGAAGAGCCAGGCTACCAACCCGCCCACTATATTCCTTGTTAACTATGGTGGGAAGTTTATATTTAAACTTACCATAATGTTCATTGAGCAGATAAAAGGGCTGGGACTAGCCCCAACCCCCCTGACACAATCATATGACCTACCATATAACCCTATAGTATATGTTGGCGTGCACGATCCATTGTCCAGCCCCAGGTGCCTACACCGTTCCACATGATCGTTATGCATACGATCATTGGTATATCATTTTGGCGTGGATTTTGGGGTTAGCATCAATCAGTTGGGCTAGCCCACCAATCAAGGCGCGCGACTAAGGGTGCATGACCAATGACTTAACTATTTTGGGTGCGTGGAGCATAAGCCCGTGACCATATGGCCACAACATACGAACAAGAGCTAGGTTTGGAGGGGTTGCCAACAAGCTAGCACTAGCCCGTGGACACTTGGAGGGAGCGCATATGCCCAGGGGTCTGGAGAAAAGGGGCTACACCCTGTATTTGGTCAATTTTGGGTTTTAAACTATAATATAAGATTTTATTGATTTTTTTAGCCAGTTTTGAGAGGTCTTGGCCATTATTGGAGGATCTCGAGCTCTTTTTTAGGCCATATCTTGGGGGGGAGTTGGGATTTTGTTGCCAACTTCAAGCCTATATAAACCATAGGTTCTTGGTAGTCTTAGGGGAGGTTCAAAATGTTGAATAATTGAAAATCCAAAGCTATTTTTATGCAAGGAAGCCATTGAGGAGAGCACCTTTGCGGGCCATTTCTGGGAGCTTTGCTCATCTGTTTTCAGTGCCATTAGTTGTGATGGATTCTTGAGATCTAGAAGAACACATCCATATCAGTTTTTAACATTTTTAGCACTTTTATGATGTACTTTTAAATCTTTTAACAAAAATAAAAAAGCCTCACCCACTAAGACAAAAGCCCGGAGATGTAGGCAATATTTCCAAACTCCGTTATCAACTTTTGTTGTTATGGTTTGCTAATTCTTATGCTTATTTCCAGATCTATATATTTTATATGGCTTCCATGTTTCATCATTAATTCTTCCTCTTTTATCAAATTCCTAAATGTTTAATGAACTCATGTTTTAAAACTCAACCATAGTCTTTAAAAAATCTTTTCGGATCAGAAGGAATGTATATGCGGAAAGCCTTTGAAGTCTTGCTATACCCAACACATATCCCCTTCTCTTCCGTGGGTTCTATCTTTGTCCTCTTCTCAGAAGGGACATGTGAATATGTAAGGCACCCAAAAATCCTAAAGTTCCCCACCTCAGGCTTCTTCCCAGAGAAATCCTCCTCAGGAGTCATACTCCCCACTGCCCTGTGTGGACTCATGTTCTGCAGATAAAGTGTAGTGTAGCATGCCTCAAACCAAAGAAAAAGTGGGATCCCCTTATCATGTAACATGGCTCTCACATCCCCAACTATGGCCCTGTTCTTCCTCTTAGCAACCCCATTATGTTGTATGTTGTAAGGAACAACAACTCTCTCCTGATGCCCTCTCCTACACAAAATTCCATGAACTTCTTGGAGGTATACTCACCACCATTGTTTGTCCTTAGAACTCTGATTTTCCTCCCAATCTGGTTCACCACAAGAGCTTTGAAATCTTGGAACCAATTGAAGACCCATCCTTTGGTCTTCATGAAGAAAATCCAAGACTTCTGTGAGAAGTCATCAATGAATATGACATATTATAAACAACTAGTCAAATATCCAGAAGACATCGGACCGCATATGTCAGAATGAATAAGATTAAGTATACATGTTGCTCTACTGTCACTGCTTGGAAAAGCAGTCTTTGTGTACTTTCCTAAATCACACCCCTTGCAGAACTCTTGGTGCTTTGTACTGAAATTTAGAACTCCAGTCACAATATGCCTCAGTACCCTCAAATCCCCATGATGCAAATGGGTCATCCTCTTGTGCCATAGCTCAAAAATATCATTTCTACTAGTAGAATGAAATAATGCTCTCGTTGGCTGGAACATGAGCTTGTACAAATTCTCATGTCGAGTCCCAATCACTTTGTCTGAAGTGATACTAGACCCCTTGGGGAATAGGAGCACCTGTCCATCACAAAACAACACCTCATAACCCCTCTCCTCAATAGCAGAAATTGAAACCAAGTTCTTCTTCAAGCTAGGAACATATAGGACCTCTCTCAACAACATGGGAGGTAGAGACTCCCTCTGAAATGATATTGTCCCACTACAAACTTCCTTGACCACTCGGTCATATCCAAGCACTACCTCAAGATCACCAATCTAAGTAAGATCGGTCAAATGCTCACTAACACCTGTCATATGGAGGGAGGCACCATTGTCAATATTCCACACACTGGAATGAGTGGTCCTAGTGGAAAGGCATACTACTAAGGGAAAATCCTTATCAAACTTGGTGAAGAGCTCCTCCACCGCTGTTGAAGATGATGTCTTCTTCTTCTTCTTGTTCGGACACTGTCCTGCGTAGTGCCCAAACTTGTGACATGCAAAACACTTGAATTTTCTCATATCCTTCTTTCCTTCAACCTTCCATTTGTTTCCTCCCTTCAGACCCTTTTTGAATTCCTTCTTTTTGTTGGCAGCAAGAGCCACATTCTCCTCATCATGACCTGTGGATGAAATACCATGCACATAACCTCTTTGGGTCTCCTCCTGAACAAAATCATCCCAAAGATTTTCCCACTTGGGAAGGTTCTCCCTAGCCACAATGCCCTCAACAAAAGCAACCCATTGTTTGGAAACTCCATTCAATGTTGTCCTCAGAAGTTCAATGATAGCAATGGCCTCCCCCATAGCTCCAAGTTTATATCTCACCCATGTCAACATGGTAAGATATGTGACCACATTTTCAGCCTTGGTCATTTTAATGCTTTTCAATTTTTCCCTCAAAACCATCTTCCGGTTTTCATTTCTACTTTGGTACAACTTCTTCAAGGACTCCCACATCTCATAGGCATTTACCTTCCATATGACATGAGGGATCAAATGGTCCTTGATGGCATCAAGGATGATTCTTTTAGCCTTGATACTCTTCTTGGTGTAGGCTACTAGAAGAGTAGGATCTGTGGGTACATTCACTGGATTTGTTGTGGAGTTCTCAACAATATCCCATAACTCACTTTCTTGCAACAACAAGATCATCCTGTCCTTCCAAGCACCAAAGTTCACTGCCCCATCAAGTCTGTCCTCAACCCTCAAACCGGTAGCCATTGACCCTTTTCTGCTGAAAATAAAATAAAAAATCAAATTTATGTCTGGTGAAGTGACTTATGTCCCCCTTTTTTGACTTGATATAAATCTGATTCTCTTTAACTTAGCTTTGAAATGTCTCGATTTCTATTCCCTTTTCTGAGTTTTTTGTACAGAATATGTAGAAGGAACAACACCTCAAAATTCATGCCAAATCTCCTCGAAAACTGTCCCCAGAAAAGATGGACTGTATGGCCCTCGAAATTTGTGCCAAATCTGTATAGATTGTATGGATTTTCTTTATAGATAAAAGGGTTGGGACCTAGCCCCAACCCGGCCGATGCATATCATATGACCTAACATATAACCATGTAGTATATGTTGGTGCACATGATCAATTGTCCAGCCCCCGACACCTACACTGTTCCACATGACCATTATGCATATGACCGTTGGTATATCATTTTGGCACGTATTTTGGGGTTAGCGTCAGTTGATTGGGCTAGCCCATCGACTAGAGGCACATGACCAAGGGCTTAACTGTTTTGGGTGCATGGAGCATAAGCCTGCGGCCATATGGCCACAACATACGACCAAAAGCCAAGTTCGGAGGGGGGGGCAGCAAGCTAGCACTAGTTCGTGGACACTTGGAGGGAGCGCATATGCCCAGGGGCCCGGAGAAAAGGGCCTATGCCCTGTATTTTGTCAATTTTGGGTTTTAAACTATAATATAAGACTTTTATTGATATTTTTAGCCAGTTTTGAGAGATCTTGGCCATTATTGGAGGATTTGGAGCTCTTTTTGAAGCCATATATTGGGGGGAAGTTGGGAGTTTGTTGCCAACTTCAAGCCTATATAAACCAGAGGTTCTTGGAAGCCAGAGAGGAGGTTCAGAACAAGAAAATGATGAAGAATTGAAAAGCCAAAGACATTTTTATGCAGGGAATCCATTGAGGAGAGCAACTTTGTGGGCAATTCTGGGAGCTTCGTTCATTCGTTTTCAGTTCTGTCAGTTGTGATGGATTCTTGAGATCTAGCAGAACACAACCAGATCAGTTTGTAACCCTTTTGAAACTTTTATGATGTAATTTTGATGCTTTGAGCATAAATAAGAAAGCCTCACCCACTGAGACAAAAGCCCGAAGACATAGGTGATATTGTCGAACTCTGTTATCAACTTTTGTTGTTATGGTTTGCTGATTCTTATGCTTATTTCTAGATCTGTATATTTTATATGGCTTCCATGTTTCATAATTAATTCTTCCTCTTTCATCAAATTCCTAAATGGTTAATGGACTCATGTTTCAAAACTCAACCATAGTCTTTAAAAGATATTTTCAGATCAAGTGGTATCAAGGCAAGTTGACTGTTGGTTTTTGAGTTTGCATGATTACCAGGGAAAAGCTTAATCGTGGTGAAGGAGAACTTGTTGAAGAGAATACTGAGATTGGATCGAGAAAGAGAAATTCTCAAAGTGAGAAGATGGCATCGAAAGAGGGACTTTCTCATAAGGAGAAAGAGTTTCAAAAGACTTTCTATGCCATGTCAAAGATGATGAAGGTTCTATATGATGATTACTTGGAATGAAAGAGACCGATTCTAGGTGAATCTTCAAAATTCAAAAGTGAATAAGGAGAGGATCCTCCTCAAACTCCTCCTTCACCTCCTTTGTCTCCATCAACTTCTTCTCCTTCAGGTTCAAGTTCCAAATCCACAGCAAGAAAACATTCCCATAAACATAAAAATGATATGCCTTTACTTAAGCTTGATGTGGAGTTTGAATTACCCATGTATGGTGGTGAATTCAATGCAAAGAGGCTTGATAATTGGGTCAGAAAGATGGAAGTTTATTGTAGTGTGTAACAAATCAAGGATGAGTCAACTCAACTCAAGTTGGCATCGCCTCGTCTTGCAGGCACAACACTCATCTGGTGGCAGAACAAGTTGCAAAATGGCACACAACAAGTGGGTAATGTATTTCCTTCATGGAAAGTTTTTGTTTCTGCACTTAGAAATCAATTTTATCCTTTGGGTTATAAAGAGAAGGCTTTAATTGAATGACAAGGTATTAAACTAAGAAAAGGAAAAACAGTTCAAGAATACATAGATGAATTTCGTAAGATGACATTAATGTTAGAAATTCCTTTACATACCCAAGAAACTCTTATGAAGTATATAGGAGGTTTACCTGCACATATTCGTAACATTATATTTATGTTTGGACCTACTAATCTTGATGAGGTTTTTGTTCAAGCAACGTACATTGAGGCARRGAAAACATGAGTTGGTGTATCAGGGGAATCGTCTTCAAAGAAAGAGGACAAAAGGAAGTGGAATGRCAAGAAGGCAAATTCAGTGGCAAGAAAGGAAGAGAAGCTCTCTTGCAAGCATTGWAATAAAGAAGGGAATGATGAGGACCATTGCTGGCAATTGCATCCCAAGAAGAGACCAAAGTGGTTCAAAGAAAGGAAAGGGAGGAAAACAGTTGTAGCAACATCACGACCAACAGACTTGGGATCRGATTCGGGTGATGAATTTAAAATTTYAGCGGTTGGTTTGATAGGTAAAATTGGTGATGGATGTTATTCTAAAAGTAAATTGTTTCACATAAGGGTCGTAATSAAGCATACTAAGGTCGACACATTGATAGATAGTGTATCTCAATCTAACTTGATTTCTGAGGAAGTGGTTAAGCAATTGGGATTAAACACTCAGATGCATCATAAGCCTTACTCACTTAAATGGATAAGCAACAATCATAAATTGCACATAACAAAGCAATGCACATTAAAGTTTGCAATTTCATCTAAGTTTGTGGATAAGGTAACATGTGATGTGGTGTCACTCAATGAATGTGGAATGGTCTTAGGGAGTCCTTATTTGTATGATCACAAAGAAATCTTCTACAGGGAACATAATCAATATCACTTAATCAAAGCAGGCAATGAATATGTGGTACATGCTCATCACTTAAAAGCAAATCAATATCTTCAAACAATGGAACAATTAAGAAAGGAAGCTCATCCAAGCAACACACCTATAATTGTCCCAAATAAAGTAATTGATCTTAAGCAAGAACATGAGATGATTGTAGAATGGAAGTTCAATCAAACTTTGCTTCAAGATAAGCTAATGTCGTGCAAGTATTACAAACATATTAGGTCATTTGCAGTCATATTTCTGATATTATCATTAGTAATGTTGTCAACATGTGTGATAGTGGCTTCAGTAAGATGTGACAAAGTACAAGTGGCTAACAATATGTTGTTAGTTATCATGGTTGTTTTACAGTTGATCTTGATGAGACAAGTGCACAAGACATAGTTTAAAGAAAAAGAACAAGTGGGGTGGTCTGTCTCGCACTTGATGACTGGTCAGTAACCTTTTAGAGGACCAAAAGGTCTTTAGTGGGGAGGTGTGATCTAGAATGGATCCAAGAACCAAAATGGGTCTAGGAAGGCCTAAAAATCAAAGTTCTCAGAATGTCTTCAAAATAGACGTGTGCATAGGCCTCATTGTTACAAACCCAATGCAACTTGAACGGGCTCAAACGAACGTCGTATTCGAAATATATCATGATCTGTTCATTTTGCCAAACATGCAAAATTTTGTTGACTGTACAGTCCGTATAGTGATAATGTGGCAACTGACCATATAGGTCGTACAATCGTACAATGACGTGGAAGGTACAGTGGCATGCTGATTGGGCAGACAGGAGGTCGAATCATGCTTTGACACGTGGAAGTTAGTGGGAAAGTGATATGGTGCCACGTGTCCTAATCTTGGGCTTCCACATGGCACCCCTCCATTGGTCGGCGGTTGGAAAAATTATTGGGACTGCATGGGCGTCGAACACATGGCCTCTGGTCCAGGCAGCAAGTGCTTTGGAAGAGCCAGGCTACCAACCCACCCACTATATTCCTTGTTAACTATGGTGGGAAGTTTATATTTAAACTTACCATAATGTTCATTGAGTGGATAAAAGGGCTGGGCCTAGCCTCAACCCCCCTGACACATATCATATGACCTACCATATAACCCTGCAGTATATGTTGGTGCGCACGATCCATTGTCTAGCCCCAGGTGCCTATACCATTCCACATGACCGTTATGCATATGATCATTGGTATATCATTTTGGCGTGGATTTTGGGGTTAGCGTCGGTCAGTTGGGGTAGCCCGCCGATCAAGGCGCGAGACTAGGGGCACATGACCAATGACTTAACTATTTTGGGTGCGTGGAGCATAAGCCTGCGACCATATGGCCACAACATACAAACAAGAGCTAGGTTCAGAAAGGGTTGACAACAAGCTAGCACTAGCCCGTGGACACTTGGAGGGAGCGCATATGCCCAGGGGCTTGGAGAAAAGGGGCTACACCCTGTATTTGGTCAATTTTGGGTTTTAAACTATAATATAAGATTTTATTGATTTTTTTAGCCAGTTTTGACAGATCTTGGCCATTGTTGGAGGATCTGGAGCTCTTTTTTAGGCCAGATCTTGGGGGGAGTTGGGATTTTGTTGCCAACTTCAAGCCTATATAAACCAGAGGTTCTTGGTAGTCTTAGAGGAGGTTCAAAACAGGAAAATTTTGAAGAATTGAAAATCCAAAGCTATTTTTATGCAGGGAAGCCATTGAAGAGAGTACCTTTGCGGGCCATTTATGGGAGCTTCGCTCATTCGTTTTCAGTGCCTTTAGTTGTGATGGATTCTTGAGATCTAGAAGAAGACATCCAGATCATTTTTTAACATTTTTAGCACTTTTATGATGTACTTTTGAATCTTTTAACAAAAATAAAAAAGCCTCACCCACTAAGACAAAGGCCCGGAGACGTAGGCAATATTTCCAAACTTCATTATCAACTTTTGTTGTTATGGTTTGCTAATTCTTATGCTTATTTCCAGATCTATATATTTTATATGGCTTCCATGTTTCATCATTAATTCTTCCTCTTTCATCAAATTCCTAAATGGTTAATGAACTCATGTTTTAAAACTCAACCATAGTCTTTAAAAAATATTTTCGGACCAGAAGGGATGTATATGCAGAAAGCCTTTGAAGTCTCGCTATACCCAACAAATATCCCCTTCTCTTCCGTGGGTTCTAGCTTTGTCCTCTTCTCAGAAGGGACATGTGAATATGTAAGGCACCCAAAAATCCTAAAGTTCCCCACCTCAGGCTTCTTCCCAGAGAAATCCTCATCAGGAGTCATACTCCCCACTGCCCTGTGTGGACTCCTGTTCTGCAGATAAATTGTAGTGTAGCATGCCTCAACCCAAAGAAAAAGTGGGATCCCCTTATCATGTAACATGGCTCTCACATCCCCAACTATGGCCCTATTCTTCCTCTTAGCAACCCCATTATGTTGTATGTTGTAAGGAACAACAACTCTCTCCTAATGCCCTCTCCAACACAAAATTCCATGAACTTCTTGGAGGTATACTCACCCCCATTGTCTGTCCTTAGAACTTTGATTTTCCTCCCAGTCTGGTTCAGCACAAGAGCTTTGAAATCTTGGAACCAATTGAAGACCCATCCTTTGGTCTTCATGAAGAAAATCCAAGACTTCTGTGAGAAGTCATCAATGAATATGACATATTATAAACAACTAGTCAAATATCCAGAAGACATCGGACTGCATATGTCAGAATGAATAAGATTAAGTATACATGTTGCTCTACTGTCACTGCTTGGAAAAGCAGTCTTCGTGTACTTTCCTAAATCACACCCCTTGCAAAACTATTGGTGCTTTGTACTGAAATCTAGAACTCCAGTCACAATATGCCTCAGTACCCTCAAATCCCCATGATGCAAATGGGTCATCCTCATGTGCCATAGCTCAAAAATATCATTGCTACTGGTAGAATGAAATAATGCTCTCGTTGGTTGGAACATGAGCTTGTACAAATTCTCATGTCGAGTCCCAATCACTTTGTCTGAAGTGATACTAGACCCCTTGGGGAATAGGAGCACCTGTCCATCACAAAACAACACCTCATAACCCCTCTCCTCAATAGCAGAAATTGAAACCAAGTTCTTCTTCAAGCTAGGAACATATAGGACCTCTCTCAACAACATGGGAGGTAGAGACTCCCTCTGAAATGATATTGTCCCACTACAAACTTCCTTGACCACTCGATCATCTCCAAGCACTACCTCAAGATCACCAATCTGAGTAAGATCAGTCAAATGCTCACGAACACCTGTCATATGGAGGGAGGCACCATTGTCAATATTCCACACACTGGAATGAGTGGTCCTATTGGAAAGGCATACTACTAAGGAAAAATCCTTATCAAACTTGGTGAAGAGCTCCTCCACTACTGTTGAAGATGATGTCTTCTTCTTCTTCTTGTTTGAACAATGTCCTGCATAGTGCCCAAACTTGTGACATGCAAAGCACTTGAATTTTCTCATATCCTTCTTTCCTTCAACCTTCGATTTGTTTCCTCCCTTCAGACCCTTTTTGAATTCATTCTTGTTGTTGGCAGCAAGAGCCACATTCTCCTCATCATGACCTGTGGATGAACTACCATGCACATAACCTCTCTGGGTCTCCTCCTGAACAAAATCATCCCAAAGATGTTTCCACTTGGGAAGGTTCTCCCTAGCCACAATGCCCTCAACAAAAACAACCCATTGTTTGGAAACTCCATTCAATGTTGTCCTCAGAAGTTCAATAATAGCAATGGCCTCCCCCATAGCTCCAAGTTCATATCTCACCCATGTCAACCTGGTAAGATATGTGACCACATTTTCAGCCTTGGTCATTTTAATGATTTTCAATTTTTCCCTCAAAACCATCTTCCGGTTTTCATTTCTACTTTGGTACAACTTCGTCAAGGACTCCCACATCTCATAGGCATTTACCTTCCCTGTGACATGAGGGATAAAATGGTCCTTGATGGAATCAAGGATGATTCTTTTAGCCTTGATACTCTTCTTGGTGTAGGCTACTAGAAGAGTAGGATCTGTGGGTACATTCACTGGATTTGTTGTGGAGTTCTCAACAATATCCCATAACTCACTTTCTTGCAACAACAAGATCATCCTGTCCTTCCAAGCACCAAAGTTCACTGCCCCATCAAGTCTGTCCTCAACCCTCAAACCGGTAGCCATTGACCCTTTTCTGCTGAAAATAAAATAAAAAATCAAATTTATGTCCGGTGAAGTGACTTATGTCCCCCTTTTTTGACTTGATATAAATCTGATTCTCTTTAACTTAGCTCTAAAATGTCTCGTTTCGTGCCAAATCTCCTCGAAAACTGTCCCCTGAAAAGATGGAATGTACAGCCCTCGAAATTTGTGCCAAATCTGTACGGATTGTATGGATTTTCTTTACAGAAAATTTTTCCTAGCAGGTACCTTGATTTATGTGCAAATAAATGTTTTTGTGGCTTCCTTGGAATGCATGCCAACCTCCTAAGAACTCTAGCTTTTGTCCTCCTCGATTTATGTGCATAAAATTGGCTGTATAGCCTCTAGAAATCCGTACTGTATGACTTGCATTAAATGTTATACCCTGCCTTCAAATGCATGCTAGCTTGCTGACTTGAAATGCATGCCCTAGCTCTGCAAATGTTGCCTTCTGTCTCAAGCTTGACCTCCTCTTTTCTTTCTCTCTCAAAAATGTTGAACAACCCAAGAATGGGTGTGCCCTCTACCCTAATCGACCTCATGAGGGAAGATGAAGA
>ML778505.1:30577-40884 GCA_009831015.1 Picea engelmannii | reverse complement strand
CAGACAGGTACCAGAGGACCGGTACACATGGGGAGATGATTAGCTCGGACCTCCATGGGGCTGAAGAGCCCATCAGATGGTTGTTGGGATGGCAGAGGCAGGACAACGTCATGATGAGCCCTTGCATGAAGAAGACAGAAGGATTCCCTCACCAGGACACTTTGGCAGAGATTGACCTAGGGGGGATCACCCCCTGTAGATGAGATGATGGATTTGATGGACAGGACGCCACCCAGGACAGGCTGGACATTTTCTGGAGCAGATGGCCGTGTGCTGGGCTTGTTTGGCACATGTAGCAGGTTGGAGGAGCCCCAAGGGGGCCAACATTTTGCTCCTTGGATGCTGATCTTGCCCAAAAAGGGCCAACGTCTCCCTCAGAGGGACCTGACGTCTCCCTTTTTAGCTCATAATTTGACATTTTAGCATTTAATGTGACAAATAATGTAATAATGTTAAGTCAGCCTTGTCGGCTGTTTTTAATGACCTATTTTGTAAATTAAGGTCATTTGGATGATATATATTGAGGACGTTGAGCCTCATTTTGGAGAACACAACTCACTCTTTTGTGAGAAACTTCTTTTTAGTCTTTTGTCTTGTTATTGGCTCTTGGAGTTGAGGCGCTACACTTGGAAGGATTATCTTTGGCATGCATATGGTGTTTTTATCATTGGAAGGTGTTTCAACTAGGGTTTGATAAGCTCATCATTGATTTGTAAGTGTTTTTCTCATACAAAACTTCTTGATTGAATGGTTGTAGTTTAAAATTCTTACATGTATAGTTACATTGTTATTTTTATGCTTAATCATTGAAACCCTAGGGAGCAAGCACACAAGTAGGTCCTTGCTTCATGTCCCCATTATAAAGACTTGTTTAGCCATTTGATTTAGAATAATATAGCCTAGCCATTGCTACACTAGTTCTTATTTTTCTGAGTTAGATTTGGAATATAAGTTGAAGAAGGAAGACGTCCTAGGCCTAATTTAGTTTACACCTAGGGTTTTGACCTTTTAGGGTTTGAAGAGCCTTGGCTCTACAACACTTTTCAGCCCTAGATTTGTATTTCAAACCTAGTCGTTTTTGCCAAAGAGTCTTAAGGAAAGAGGGAGGAGCATGAGGCCTAGCTTAAGATACACCGGAATGAGCCTCCTCCCCTTAGGGTTTTGACTTAGTGGCCCTGCCATTGCAGCACCACTAAGCCTAACTCTCCTGTCCTTAGGTTTAAACCTTTCCAAGCCTTTAGCCTCTCTCTTTGACTCCATTTACCCAAGGCACTAGTCTAAAATTGCAAACGTTGAACCTTTTATGATAAAACAATCTTTCAAACTCTCTCAAATTGAAACCCTAACTAACCCTAGTGACTTACTAACCCTAACTAGCTGATGACGTCTTGCCTCCTTTTAGAATTTGCTTGGTCTTAAAGTTGCGGCTAGGTCATCTGAGGTTAGATTTTGAGTTGTTGATCATTTTCATTGTCCCAATAAGCAAAACGTTCTTCTCATTGTCTAGCTAAACTAACCTAGATTAGGGCTGACGTCACCCTTTGTAGCATAGTGACGCAGCAACAATATTTATGTATGAGCACATTTATTGCGTTGTGATAATATAAAGATTTGATTTTATACTTTGAATGCAAGCACCATTTTGTATTTATTGAAGAAGTAAATAAGCCATCGTCTTTGTTTGCAATCATTGACTTCGTCAATAATTACATTTATCATTGCTCATATATATTGAAGATAGTCATTAGAAATTGAAGTGCTAACCACTGCTTGCACGTTTTAGTTTTATTTGCCTTGTCTCGCAAACAGGTGCCCTTTTCAGTGGAATACCTTCATCTTTGACTATCTCTTGTGGAAGTAATTTGTGAAAGGAAACCTTCATCTTTATCCTTTAAACCTTAAGACCTTTCAGAACCCCAGATTACTAGGGACGTCTCCCTTGGGATTAGCCACCCTAAATAGAAAGAGCTCCCCATCAAGGTGACAGTGGGCGGGGAAGCTCCTGTTACACCAGTTTGAGTCTTACTTCCAAGCTACTAAACCTATCCTACAAACTGTGCGATAACAGGCCTCTTTGTTGAAAGTCTTGTAGATATGATGGAAGCTGATATCCTGGAAAGTATTTGCAAGTTCTCTAGTTTTTTGCTTCCAGCCTTCAAGGTCCACCGCCTGAAGATTGTCTTTATGATTTATCCAATTAATAATAACCAGTGAGTCTCCTAGAATCTGAATTTTTTGGATTGACCCCAAGGAAGCCATAGTAAGAGTAGCCCAAGCACCCATGAGTTCTACTTTTGTATTGGTACCAGGACCACAATTAATATGCCATTTGATAACATTTGATTCTAGAGTCCTGATGATACCTCCAGCACCGCAATACTTTCCATTTGATAGAGTCATGCCATCAAAGCATGCAATAGAGAAACCATCTTTGAGCGTAACATTGCAGGCCATGTTTGGTATAGATTTAAGTGAGGGAGGGCACCAAATAAAGGACCGTGAAATCCTGTGAGCCACTGCAAGATAAGAGGGTGATTTGTCTTCAAAAATTGATTTATTTCTCTCGATCCAAATATGCCAACAAGTGTGTGCCGCCAAACTGATCGGTGCAGATTTTTCCTTTGACCATATAGACAGACACTCAAAGACTGTAGTGCCATTCCAAATTCTTTTAATATTGTGAAGAGTGTGTAGTCTAGCCCAGACTGCCTTTGTGAAGGAACAATGAATGAGTAGGTGTCGATATCTTATAAATATGTCTTGCAAAGGATGCATATCCCCAGACCTTCCCATCCTTTTCTCTGTAGTGTGTCCCAGGTCAAAACATTTTTATTTCCAGCCAACCATACAAACTATTTAATTTTTAATTGTATGTTCCACTTCCACATGTTTAAATTCCAACCCCCTACCATCGGATAGTCCAGAGTTGAAATGGGAGCATTATACACATTCTTAAAAGTCAAGTTTCGAGATGAGTCCCCCCCGGTCCACACAATGTTGTCTGCAGAATTTCGAAGATTAATTTCCGCGCCAAGAAGCGCCCTACGGTACCAATCCCATTCTGAAGCAAGTCTACCACTTAAACCCAGAGCTTCACTGCTAAGTAAAGTATCTATAATAGAGTCCACACTACTGAGGGCTTTAACTTGTGCCAGGATTGTTTTCCTAAGAACAATAAGATGAGATATCAAGGACTCTGCTAGAAAAGAGTGGCCTCCCATACCAATAATTCGATCCCTACCTAAACAGCTTAGATGACCCGATCCCGGGCACCAACACTGGCAGTGCAAAATCAAGTGAATAATACTAGTGAGGCTATTCCAGATTCTAGATGCTCTGGGGTGCCTATGGGAGGCATGTCTGTACCAGTTGATCATAGTTGATTTATAAAGATATTTATCTATTAGAAATTTATGCCAAATACCATCCTGTGTCAAAACTATCCATAGAGTACTGACCGGTCAAGCCAAATTAAAAAGTGAGAGATTCCTGAGGCCCCAACCATCATATTTCTTTGGTCTGGATAATATGTTCCATCTACAAAGATGAAACCGGTGGTTAGACTTGCTTCCACTCCATAGAAAATCAAACATCAACTTGTGATTTTTTTTAGAATCGAGCGCGGAATGAGCTCTAGGGATATCCAATATACAGGCTGGCTTTCCAACACCGCTTTCACCAAAAAAAACCGACCACCTAACGAGAGCCACTTATTACACCAAATTCTGATCTTCCTTTCCATTTTAGTCACTAACCATATCCAATATTCGTTCTTGGAGGGGCCAATCTTTAAGTAGTAACCAAGATATTTGAAATATGTTGTCAGCTCAATAAAAGAGTATGGAAGAAGCTCCTTTAGAGGAATAAAACATGTTTATGTTAATCCCTCGAAGTGAATTGTAGTTTTTGCATTGTTAATCATTAAGCACGTGGCATTAAAAAACTCTGAAGAATATTTAATATCACCCTCCATTCATTGATATTTTCCTTTGTCATAATAATGACGTCGTCCACAAATAATAGATGAACCACCTTGATCAATTTGGATACTTTAATGCCTGTAATTGTGCCTTCATCAATGTTATTTTTAATCAACAGGCTAAGCCCTTCCATAGCCAGGATAAACAATAATGGTGATAACGGGAAACCTTGACGAAGCCCCCTACCACTTTTGAAACACTATGTCGCCTCTCCATTGAACAACACAACGAAGGTAGATGTGGTTACATAGCTCATGATCCAGTTTAACAACTGGATGAAAAAACCCACCGTAATAAGAATCAGTCTCAAGTATTCCTAGTCTATGAAATCATAGGCTTTTCTCAAGTCAATTTTCATCACCGGGGACTTTAATTTCTTTTTTATATATACTATGTAGACTTTCAAGAGCCGTTCCAATTGCGTCTTGAATCCTTCTGCCTTGGAGGAAGCCTAGTTGTTCAGCAAATAGGAATCTCGACAGGGTTGGCTTGATCTGATTAGCAATAACTTTGGATATCACCTTATAACAAAGGTTGCAAAGTGAGATCGTTCAGAAGTCATCAAAGGAAACATGTTTGTTTGCCTTTGGAATAAGGGCCAGAAAGGTAGAATTCAGTCCACCTCTTAATTTTCCTTTCACTCTCGATTCCTCAGCCATGTCAAGGAGGTCTTCCCCTACCAGATCAAAAATGAAAGTAAAGAACTTTGTTGTCCATCCATCTGGGCACGGGCAATTTTCTTTTTTGAAATGAAGAAGTACATCCTTCAATTCCTCCAAAGTGATAGGGTTGTAGAGGGATCTCACATCCTCCTCACTTACCATCCTGGGGGAAGAGACTTTCTAATATGACTTGTTCATTTATATTACTGGTAGTCCAGGCCTCAAAAAAGTGTCTAAAGTAGTCCATTGCTTCTTCCCTTATCGCTCCTTGGTCAGTAATGATATTATAATTTATATCTAAGATTTCCCATACATGTTTTTGGTTCCTGTTATGGTTGGCCAGCTTATGGAAAAAACTAGCATTATTGTCCCCACATTTGATCCAGGTCGCTCTGTTGCGGAGTCTCCAAGACTCCTCCTCCTCGCACAAGATTTTATTCCTTTTTATCTCCAGCTCCCTAATAATTTGTTCCTTTTCCCAGTTTGTAGAATCCCCAAAGGAATTCACCAAATTATCTTTAAGTTTGGATTCCAGCTTCTCCAGGAGAGCCTTGTCTCTCTCTTTAGCTTCCTTAACCCGAATTTTTGTTTGTAACTTAAGTTCATTTAACTTCCAGACCAGTCTGCACTGTTTATCGCCTTCTAAGAGAAAACGAGGGTATTTCCAAACTTTGTGAACCAAATCCATATAATCATCATCCTGAAGCCAATTAGCAATTAGTTTGAAAGGGTAAGCCTTAAAAGTAGGGGAAATTTCCAGTTGTAAAAGGATGGGAGCATGATTTGAAACGAAAGGATATTCCACCCAAGAAAGAGATAATCCCACAACCTACAAAAAACCTTCAAAAACCAAGCACCTGTCAAGACATCTCGCTATGGATTCATGACCTAAGCAGCCATTTCACCACGTTGGTACCACTTTAATCGTCTTTACATCGATCAACTTCTTTGAAAGGAATAAATTTCTATAGTAATCCTCTGACAATCCAAGAACGAATGAGCCACCCTAGCTCTCATCCGAGGAGATGATGATATTCAGGTCGCCAACTATAATCAGGTTTTTGATAGATAAGATGGCATTTTCGGCCAACAAGCTCCAAAAACGCTTTCGATATACACACATGCCATACACATTTAGTAGTGAGATCTCTCGTTGATTGATAACACACCTACCTGTTAATAGTATACCTCTGATAGTAAGATACGGAACTAAATCATACAAATTCAGATCCCATGTCACTAGTAAATCTCTCGAATCAGCGACAACATTTACAGCACATGAAACCCAAGAAGGACGAATATGATGCATAAAATCTCTAGCCTTTTGATCATGAGCTAGAGTCTCTTGTAGAAAGACAATGTCAGGGTGAGTCCGATCCAGGAGCCTACATACCGAGTTTATTTTGAGGGCGCCTCCAATCCCTCGAATATTCAGATAAAGCAATAACATTACTTAGCTTGCGCTGGGGCTTTCATTGCTCTAAGAGCCCCACTATCAGTGGAGGAAGGGAGAGAGTCAACTGAATGATTAGAGAGGCCCACCATATTTTTACGTAAACTTCTCGTCTTTATGGGTGACAGTTCGACACCAATGCCTCGAGACCAGGCATAATTCTTACCCTCCCTACCTAGAGTCTTGGGGTGAGTTGAGGTTCCCATTCCCAGGGTAGGATCAATGATGGTCTTCCCTAAGTAAGTAGGCAACAACAGGGGATCAGTAGAGTCATTGATATAAGGAATCAAGGAATCGAGAACATTGAGGGTGGATTCATCATCCTCAGCCTCCCTGAACCCTGGTTCAATCGAGGGAGAAGCTTGTGGGTCTGATGGTGGTGAAGGATCCAGTATAGGTCTCTTCGGAGGAAGAGAGAGGGGCTAAAAAGTATTCTTAAAAAACTCCAACTCCAAGGAATGTGAGGTCCCCGAAGTCAAGATATTAGGAGGCACACTTACAGAAGGAGTAAACAAAGGAACGTTAGCACTGCATAAATTTAGGGAAATGGCAATAAAGTTTCAGAAGTGGTCATCTCCTTATCGGGGGATCGTAAAGAAAAAGTAGAGGAAGTTAACCAGTTTGAAGTATTTAAGTCCTCTTTCTCCCAATGAGTCAAAGAAGAAAATAAAGATGGACAAAGGATTTGTAGCTTACCAATTAGTGTCAAATGACCCTCCCACAAGTGAGAAGTGGAGACACCAGTATGATGATCCACGCATCCATAAGACTCTACTTCATCCATATAATCGGGAGGGTCTCTTTGTAGTTCAATATTTTATGAAACTTCCTCAGCTTCCTCACCAATACATTCACGATGGAAGTGACCCATTTGTCTACAAGAATTTCATCGAAAAGGTATCCCTAGATAGTCAAGCGAATGAACTAATCTGCGGACCTACCACTCTATATCAATGGAATCTGGTAATCCACAATGGATATCCATCTCTACAAGAATTCTTCCCAATTTCATCTCATTGTCGGTAAAGCACTTACACTCCAAAGAAATGAATTTACCGAGATTATCACCTATAGCCCGCAGGGCGCCTTCATTCCATAGATATAAAGGAAGGCCTGGAAGAAGTACCCACAGATGATGGAGTTGGAAATGCTCAGTTGTCGGGTTTAAAGCAACCCTCCAACATTTGAGCATTAATCTGCTTCCACCAAATACCCAAAGAGTGTTCAATAAAATAGTCGTGTCCTCCGGAGAACTATAAATAAACCCGAGCCATCCCTTTGTAAGAAATAACGTCTCTGGCTCATAACCCAGAATCGGTCGCCAATGATTTTTAACCCAAACCTCAACCGGTTCCTTTCTGAGGTAACTGTAAGAAATTCTACCCACCAATCCGCAAAGGGCCATCCTACATGTTTCTTCTAACCCCACATCAGAGCCTAAAACCATTATTTTAAGCTTTATGTTAGCTTTCCACACCTTTCGCCTAGTTGTAGCAGGATGCTTCAATTTCTGGGATTTTCTTTGTCCCTCCTGGGAAAGAAGCCCTTTGGTGACAACCGGGGAGCGTCTAAAGAACTGTGAACTGAAATTCTGATGGCTAAGAAGGAAAGTTGTAGATGGTTCAACTAGGGAACGAGATGGGTGATTGTTTGATAGCTTGACAGGAGGATCTGTACTAAAAGACAACATATAATTTTTAGGTGGTGAACCCAAAGGCTCATTCCTCAAGCCACCTGCCTTGACATAAATGTCCTCTTGTTCCAAAGTGTACTCGTCATCGGCACTCATAAGTGCCCTGACATTTCTTTCCACCTCATTATGGAGGGAATCTTCCATAAACATCCACCTGGAATCGACTCGGCTCTAACCAATAGGAAGACTGACAAATAGTCTAGTTTCCTAGAAAAGTAATAAATAACAATATGGACCAAGAGCCCAGAGAGCCACTAACCCGAAGGTAATAAAAGCTATTAACTCGCAAAGTAGGAGAAAGGCGTCAGACTGGTAAAGACATGGTTACATTTAATGAAGGTGTGGTTTTTTAGAACATCGCTAAAAAATATGAAACCAATGACATAATAAGCCCGCTTAATGAAAAATATAGTAGGCTTGGTAGTACAGCTCTAGAATCTAGAACCACGAAACAGTACCCCCACATTCTAAAGTAAAAATCAGTTAAGTGCTATAGTAAACTGAACCCATCCTCCACCATTACAGGATTGCTTCCATACTTCCAGTTTCAAAAAATCCATTCCCGCTCCATTTTCCAGTATTGGCCCCTACGCTCGTGCCTTTGTGATTCTACTCGTTGATAGTGCATCACAAGAATAGAATAGACGTCTCTCTACTATTGAAATGAAAATGATATATTGACTAATTAAATTGAGATCAATAAATGGTCATCTCTCATATTTATTAAATTGAGATGAATAAATTGTCATCTCTCCTATTTATTAGAAAAACATACATATATAATAATTTATTTATTCTAGTATGTATGTCAATACTATTCTTAGAGAATTTAGATTCCACTTTTATTTCCATGCTTAAACCTCAAAGTTCACCACATGTCAAGTTGTTTTGTGTTTTTAAGAACAAAATACAAAACTATCCTTAACAAGTTGTACTTTTAGCATTCCTTACTGATTATATTTCTGGACTAAAATGCAATACCAAAGACATTTACATGAACAACAATTTTAGTGCATCTATTAAAAAAACATATTTACCCCCAGCATATACCTAATAAATTATTATATTAAATTTAATTACTACAAATAAAATGAAATGAATTGAATATGTAACCATCAATATAACATCTTATAAAAAGTTTGATAATGAAAATTAGTACAAAATTTATCATCCAAGGATGACATAAATAACTCATTATAGAGATAATGGGTTATCCATTAAAAGACATACTGAGATATTTATGTCATCCTTTGATGATAACCTTAGCCTTATTAAAAAAATAATTAATCACTTGTTTTAAATTTAAAGAAAATAAATATGTATTCCCACCTACTAATACCAAACTTATGTTTCCTTAACACATGACTACTTATTTTCTTGGCATTGGCCCACTACTACTTTTTGTTTGCTTACCTTTCGCAACTATGTTCCTCTCTTTATCAACGGAGTGAGCTTCAAAGCTCTCCCTAGGAAAACCTTATATCGTATCTAGGCATTGGAATATGATTACATGTTTTGTAAAATAATATTATATAAAAAATTATAAAAATATTAAATAAAAAAAAAATTAATCACTTATTTAAACCATTATAAAACTTATATTATAAATATTAATATATTATTTTACAAAATCATAAATCAAATATTAAATAAATTTAAAATAATATTTAATTGTTGTATTTTTAACCATACTTTTACCTAACGTTTACACTATATTATGTTACATTTAAAAAATATTATAAGTAAGATCCAATAAATATGATACGATTTTGGATTGTAATAATTAATGACTAATTTATCATATCAATTATGATAAAGGGCATTTGTTTTTGTCATGCTTTCTTTATTAATGTTCTTGGATTTGTTGTTGGAATATTTTTCTCATTTTTTTATTTTTTTCTTATGGGAATTTGGGTACCAATATTTGTTGCAATTGAGTATGAAATTCATTGAAATTGTAGATTCTAAATACATGAATATATTAAAAACCTCAATAACCCTTATTGTATCTAATTTATGCAATCTATGGATTTCATATGTGCAATTTCATCAAACAAAAAACGTTGGTTGTATTTTAGTGAAAAACTCTCATTTATCTCCTATTATTTTCATCAAATGAAAAAGGGGCATAACATTCAACTTTTATCCTACTCTATTTCTTAGGAGTTTCACTAAATTCCATTATCACTTATTCATGTGGGGGATTTACCAATGAAACCAATGAAATATTGTTTTCCAATATTCTGCATAGAGTTTTAATTCATTTATGCATGACCTGTCTCCCATAATCATTAGTCATAATGACCAATTTATCATGAAATTGAATAGTCCACTTTGCACTCCTTATATTAGGTGATTCTCCGAAGAGAAAAGAAATGAGACTGAAACTAGCGAAATGAATAACATAGTACCAATCATCACCTTCAATACTTGCACTCAGTAACCAAGATTTCTTGGGAAGGTCACACATCCTAACTCCTAATATAACTCATATTCAAGCACTTAACAAAGTGGATTTT
>ML778504.1:1353393-1394000 GCA_009831015.1 Picea engelmannii | reverse complement strand
ATATATATATATATATATATATATATATATATATATATATATATATATATATATATATATATATATATATAACATGCATATTAAATCAAATTAATGCATTTAACATAGAGTTACTGCCATCATACAGACTTAAATAAAAGTAACAATAATATCATTGCAACATAATACATGATAATATTACAAGAATCATAGACATGCATTTTAATTGAAATTAAACACATAATGATACTTATCTTTGAAACTATAGTAACTCCACCAACTATGTGCAGACCTTCCATGAACCTCCCAGCCTTAGACCACGCTGCTCATCACGCTCAACAGTGGGTCACCCTTGAGCTGGGACCAAGCTCCACCTAGGGCAAGGGAATCCTAGACTAGGCTGAGGTTACATGAAAACTACACAAAACAACCAGAAGAATTCTCTCTAGGAGCCTTCTTACGCCCACTACTCACATAATATTATTCCCCACATGCCTGTTCCACCCGGGAGTATACACCTTTACAAGCATAGTCCATCGGTGCTTCACTTCCCTCTCTGGGTCTCGGCAACAAGCCGGATCAAGAATTCTCATAGCTCCGTAGCTGGTGTTGGACTCTCTCTAGGAGAAAACCACTTCCCAACAAACTCTCTCACCTAGAGAGAGTTTCTCACAGGCCTAACAACCTGTATCTTCAACCACAACCACCTCTCTCACTTGGAGAGAGTGTTGCACATAGGCCTCACAACCTGCTTCTTCAACTCTGTTCCAACACAAGGAGGACAACAACAACGGTTCAACACTCATTCACACAGGGATGACAACAATATCAATAGATGGGCATGGCACCACATGTGGGAACAAACCACACTAAAACACGACACAAACAAGGCAATTACCCAGGTGTTGGGTTCCTCAGGAGACACATAACAACTCACGGATGAAATGCGTGGCCACAACAGCCCACCATTACGACTCCACACGACTCAAAAAAATATGGGATACTCAGACTTCCCCGGAGACACGAATATGTCCATCGGTTTTTCCACGGGTTTTAGGGTGTGTGATTAGGAACGCAATGCATATGTAGACACAGAGGCAAAACGGGTTCAGACGCCCCAAATCCCAATGAAATTAGGCTGAGGATGACATAATGGGAAGTGAACCCAACAACGTTGGCTTTTCGAGCTAGAACTGCATGCACCCAGGTTGACACTTGTCTTCCTGGAGACGCATGAGTTCCACTTAGCACATGTTCCCTTTACAGGAACTTACGACAACACTCAACATGTCCACTTTAGCCTTCAGGAAATAATAATAAATTATTATCCCCTTTAGAGGTAATCCCCCTAGATTATCCCCTAGGCCCACACACTTAGCCTCCTCCCTTACCCAACCTTGTGGAAGCTTAGTCCCCCATCACTCTTTCTTTGTGGTTGGTCTGCACACAATGATGTTTATATTTTATTAATGATCTGCATAATTGCATACACAAAATCAGGCTCCTGGCCTTTAACACCTAGGCTCTCTGGCCTAATCACCAAATAAGCCTCCTAGCTTATTATAACTCGGCTCACCATCCTACAAAACATGTTTACAATTTATAAATACAACTGGGGCTCGTCCTTGGGGATATTACATGGAGGGATCCAATTTTCCTTTCTGAAGGAGGTAGTCAGAAGAGATTGGTATGGATATTAAAAGTCATAAAGACTAATTTGAAATAATGGTATAAAGAAATTTTATTAAGGAAGAATGAAAAACTGGGGACTCTAGAATTTGTGATTAAGGATTCGATCTTGAGACTAGTGGGCGATCCTACAAACCTTGAAGAAGGAAAACTTCTTCGACAGAGGGAACTTGATCGGAATGAGATTCTAAGAGGTAAGGTGGAACAATGGAGGCTCCCTAGCAGAGCTATCTGGCTAACCAATGGAGATAGTAATACCAAATATTTTCATAATTTGGCGAGCCATAATAGGACCAAAAAACACATATGGGAGATCATAGATGGAAATGGTGTTATTACTTCAAAGAAGGGTTCATTAAGGAGGAAACAATCCATCACTTCAAATATTTTTATAGAGCTCAGGATACGATGAATTCTACTGAACAATTCCAGATTGTTGGTCTATATCCATGGATGGTAACTGATGAGGAATCAAGCATTCTTTATAAACCTACTACTTTGGAAGAATTGAAACAAGTTCTGTTCAAATTAAAAAAAGATAAGAGTCCTGGGCTGGATGACCGGTCGACATAATTCTTCACCTTCTTCTTGATATAGTGGGTGAGTATATCCTCAATATGGTGGAAGAATCGAGGAGACTTGGTTATGTTGTGGGAAGCTTAAATTTGACTTTTCTTACTTTGATCCGGAAGGCTAATAAACTAGTTACATTTGATGAATTTCGCTCGATTTCCCTATGCAATTTGTGTTATAAAGTGATTTCAAAAATAATTTCAACTAAGATCAAACCTTTCCTTTCTAAATCGCTCTCTGTTGAACAATTGGGATTTATTCAAGGTAGGGGGATTCAAGATTTTGTTGGATCAGCTCATGAAAGCTTACATGGTATAAAAAAGAAAAATTTAAAGTCTCTAGTTCTAAAACTAGACCTAAGGAAGGCATATGGCTGCATTGACCGAGAACTATTAAGACTTATCCTTATAAATTCGGGGTTCGAGATCCAGATGACAAATTGGATCATGGCTTGTGTAAATTCTTCCTCCTACGCTGTTTTGATCAATGGTGAGGCTACATATTTTTTTAGAAGCGGTAGGGGATTGCATCAAGGGTGTCCTCTTTCACCATTACTCTTTATTTTGGTCATGGAGGGACTCAACTTACTTCTAAAAAATTCCATTGGTGAAGGTATCATAACATGTATTATATTATATCTCCTATATAAGATTTTGCATTTATTGTTCGTTGATGATGTTCTTATTATAACGAGAGCCACTTTGCAAGAATGGTGGGAAATTGACAAAATTGTATGTCTTTTATGTAAAGATTCTAGACTAATGGTTAATCAATCAAAAACTACAGTTCATTATGCAGGCCTTATAGAAATCGAACTTGCCCCTTTCAAGAGCGTCCTTCCATATACCTTTAGTAATTTATCTTTGTGATTCAAATATTTGGGTTACTATCTAAAGACTGGCGCTCATAAGGTGGAAGATTGGGATTGGTTGGTGGCTAGAATATCAAAGAATATTGGTTTATGGTGCAATCGATGGCTTTCCTTGGGTGGTAGATACATCCTTATTAAATCGGTGTTGGAGGGACAATCAATTTACTGGATGTCAATAGAAACTATACCCTGAACAGTTCTATCAAAGATCAGAAAATTGATGTTCCATTTTCTTTAGAATGGTCACAAGGATACTCAACTATTCCACCTATGTAGATGGGACATACTCTCTAGACCTAAAAAGAATGGAGGCTGGGGTCTCAAGAATCTTGCACTATTCAACATGACCCTGACTTTGAACACGCTTTGGCGGGTTCTCATGTAGGGTTGCATCTAACAGAAGGTATTAAGGGACACATGCTTACCAAATACCACAATTATCAACTGGTATAGGTTGGCCACACATAAGGTCAGCTCAGCGTCTAGATTTTGGACTAGCCTAGTCCGATCTGTCCATGTCATAATTCACTGGCTTGGTTGGTCGCGGGGCTCTGGTCACCTCATAAATATTGGCAGAGATAGGATTCTTGGTTTAGGAGAAAAATCCTTTCTCTCGGATGAGTTAATCACTATCTTGAATCAAAGAAAAATTTCATTCTTAGCTCTAGCTACGGCTTCACATAATCGAATTGTTTTATTTGAGTCTTGGATTGGCAGCGTGGAGCTGGGTTTGTCGAGAAATATAGAGTTCGAATGGGAGACCTATTGCAATGAATTAAATGGAGCGGGTGTTTCGCTACAGGGCTCTGAAGATACTCTCCTTTGGATGGGAGGAGATGCCACAGGGAACATGACTGTTAAAAGTATATATCTAGATCTTATCTCTACCCAGAACTTCCCGATTTGGAGCGAATGGAAAATTAATTTAAGGAAATGGAACATCCAGCTGAAGATTAAAGTTTTTATTTGGATGGTATCCGAAAACAGGATATTATCATGGGAATTTTTTACAAAAAAAAGGATGGCAAGGACCTGGGATATGTCCTCTATGCAAACAAAATAGTGAAGACATTGACCATCTATTTTTGCACTGCTCTTTTACTTAGACTGTTTGGGCCAGAACGTCTTTTTTCCTTAAAGTAAAAAAAACGGTGGACTGGGAACACTTTTAATGATTGCATGGCCTCCTGGGTGATAGATAAGATAGTCTCCAATAATATGGTTGTGCTCACATGTTGGTTTATTTGGCTTGAGAGGAACCAGGTGATCTTCGAGGAGAGTAAGCCCTTGAATTAGGCAGTGGATCGTAAGACTATTGGAGTGCTCAACTTCCACTCACATACATAGAAAATAAACACTTTGAGTTGGAGCCCGATTACTCAGCTGGAGGGTTATACTCTAACACTCTTTGATGGGGCATCTATCAGAGGCGGCATGATCTGTGGAGCTGGAGGTATTATTAAACTTCTAGATTTGAATGTTTTCAGATGGCATATCAACTGTGGGATCGATACTAATACTAAAGATGAATTGATGGGGCCTGGGTGACTCTAACTCTTGCAAAAATTTGGAATATCACAAAGATATAGGTGACGAGGGACTCTAAGGTGATAATAGACTGGTTGAATCAAAAATCCAATTTACATGCTATTGATATTGACGGTTGAAAGCACAGAACCAAGGTAATGATCACGAATTTCCAAGAAATAAGCTTTCACCATATTTTCAAGGATTTCAACAAGGAAGCTGATCGACTTTCCAAACAAGGCCTGCAGGACCAAAATGACATATTAACCTACTTCATTATGGATGAAGGGACGACAGGTCCACTAGATCATATAAATATTTTCTGAATACTGTGGGGGTTTTATTGTTTTTTTCTAGTTCCTTTTGATATGGGGTTCATAGTCTAGGTGTTTTTAGTGGAGATGATCCTTTTTTTTAGGGTTTTGTTGTTAACTATGTTGATATCCCTCGTGGATATCTCTATTGGTGTCATTTGGATCTTGAGTTTTTGGTCTTATTGACTGGGGGAAGTTTTTATACTGATGGAACAATGGAGAATTTTATTTTGAAATGATCCTACATATGTAAATGAAATTATTCTCTAATATATAATTTCGAGCGAATTTTCTGTTGGAAAAAAGCAAAAGACAAAAACAATAACGAGGAAATCGTGAAATGAGAGATGAGAATGGGGTAAAGTTGGAATACTTAATAATACCTATAAAGGAATAGTAGGCTTTGTTGGAATGAGATCAAGGACGTCATTGAAACCAATTATTGTACTCCTCTCACTTTTCGAAAAACTTTATTCCAATAAACGCCACCACGCAATAGCCAATTCCCACTATTATATCATAGTGAGTTGAAAAATAATCGTGGCTGACAAATAATAAAATATTCCAAAAACTATTCTAGTGAGCCCATTTACATGTATTGTTTAAATTTTAATCGTGTCTGACAAATAATAAAATTTGAATTCTAAATAATTAGTTGGTTAGACGTAATTATGATATTTTGGGTGGATTTACATATTTTAAAAATCTGGATGAGATTGAAATTTTGTTATGATAAAGTTATAAGATTTGAGTGAAAATTAATGGAATTGTTGTTACACATAAAAAATACTCACTTTGATAGTGTCGCAAGTGTCGTCATTAAGTGTCGCATTTTGCTCACAAGTGTCGCAAGTGTCAAGGAAAGCATACTGCCATGATGCCTATGTCATGCCTATAACGACATGAGAAGGACACTTGACACACATCAAACATTTGATTTGAAAGAGGAGGAATGGTTAACTGGGCTTATGAACCTCTTTCCATCTGAAAGAACCCAAAAAAACTGAGTTTTTGGAGGAGAGCGCTCCCTTATACCTCTCTCAGGAGTGCTGACGCCCCCCTATAAGCTATCAGGGAGCGTTATAACACTCATCTACCCTTTTGCAGGAGTGCTCCTATTCTCAGGAGTGTTGGTGCTCCCCTAAAGCCTACTTGGGAGCGCTATAACGCTCTGATGGCCCTTTTGAGGGAGCGCTGCCTATTCTAGGCAACAGTTGGTTTGTTGAGATGAATGGGGGAAAGATCTTTTCAATCTTGGAAGGCAGTTGGATTCGAACCCCTAGTCCAGCCATGATCTTAGGGAAGATCCCTAACTCAAGGAGGAAAATCCTCAACTCACCCCAAAGATATCTCAAGTGGTTGAGCCTCTCCAAGGCTATATAAGCAAGCTTTCTCATGGTGAAAGGGGGATCTGGATGGAGAATCATACCAAACTTATGATCTCATAAGTGATATTTGGAGAAGGGATGAGAAGCATGAAACCTATGATCTCACAGGAAACACACAGTGAAGTGGAAGCTAATCAGCGAAGCTATCGTCATTCCGATCATGGAGCTTTTGAGCAAGGGTTAGGCAAGGAGAACTTGACAAAACTGCTACATTCCATATATGGCTGTAAGTAACGTTTTGTCCTCATTAATGTAATATGCTTGTCCTGTTCATTTCTAATTTGTGTTTGACATTACATGAAATTTTCTCTAAGTAGACAGGTCTGCTTCGAACTAATTTCGATAGAATAGGAAGTGGTTGTACTTTTTTTGTCTACAGGGTTTATCGAGGAGCTTAAGATTGGGGTTCAACTCGGAGCGTGCAGGGAAAAATACCGGTAAAAGGTACGTCTTTCCTCCTTCCTCTTCATGAATTAGTTTGTGTAGACCTAAAAGGAAGTCAGTGACCATGATAATCACTTTCTGTCTTAGAGTTAAGAGTCTAGCTCTTTGAGGAGATCTATCTCTCCGCAGGGAGATTTTCCTTCAACAGAAACTGGCGACTCTATTGGGGAATCGAATTGAAACTTTTGGTTTTGATTTTTTCCTCTTTGTTGTTTTCAGACCTTGTTCACCCCATATGTTTGATTTCATATGCTGATTGACTCTTTACCCCATCACATTCAGCTTGACTGTCAAAATTTGACTGAAATTTTGGGTTTTTGGACATTTTTATGAGTTTTTTAAGCCTGGCGCCCCTGTGCCCATGTTAGAAGAGCACCAACACTCCCTAAAGGTGTTGGACAAAGATTTATAATTCCCTGGTGTCCCTTACACCAGAGCACCAACCCCTTTTTGCAAAAAATATTTTAAAAAATTGCATTTTTTGAGGTCCAGACCCTGTTTTTTCACTTGCTGAGATTCTCTATGAGTCAATGCTTCTTCCCACTGAAATTTGACATCCTTCCTTCTAAGGAACAAATACCTTTCTATTTAGATTTTGTGGCCTTCTTCATTATTTTTTGAGTTTTTTCTGCTGTTGGGAGTTTGAAATCAATCCACTACTTTTTCTATCCTATCTTACTGAGCATAAACTCTGGTGAAGGACATTAGAAGTCTACCAATATTCTCATTTGTTTTTTTTTTGAGGTCATTGTTCTTGAAAATCTCTCTTTTGTGTGAATTGTTTGATTTTTCTTTTTTATCTTTTGTTTTCTGTTTTCTTCTTGTTTCAATCATAGTAAGAGGGTGTGTGTTGTGTATGCGAAATCTGATCATACTTGTCTGAATCTCCTTGATCTAAAAGGGTAGTTGGTAGGAGAAGTTTTTTGCATTGAATTAATCATCATCTGCATACAAACGACAAAGACACATATTAGTGATTGGTTTTCATATTAGAAGGCGTTTTTGAAAATGTTTTAGCATTGCATTGGATTCAATTGAGAACCAATTGATTGAGGACATTTCATATTAGTGTTTGAAAGTGAAAACGATTCTTTCTCTTTCCCTTAAATAGGCGTTCATTGAAAAGAAACGATTGCTTATCATCTTGCATGCATATTTTTGGGAATTGAGTCCTCATTCCATCAGTTTCACTTTCGTACACCCTTTGAGTAAATAACAACTAAAAACGAATGCTAATTAAAAATTATCTAGAACATTTTTGTTTTTAGGATCTTCCACCAACAATAGACTAGGGTTAGCACTTTGGATTAGGCTGTGAGTACAACTCTCCAAAGTTTTTCAAAACAAACATTGTCATCTTGAGCTAGGGAGAGTCAAATCCAATTGTCGTATTGGTTTTTTGGGATCCCCCTCTCACACAGGGGTTATGCACGAGGTCGCATTCAGGCGAATTACGGAGATTATCCCTCCGTGGTTCAACTGTTTTTAGTGGTCAGATCGTATATTGGGGGTCACTTGGAGGTATACCCACGATTATGTGTGGGAGCCTCTCGGGTTGATTTCAGAATTGTTATCCTGCCCATACGTTTCAGATCGGACTGTCAACTGTACCCGCCCAGGGACTCACTGCGAATTGGTGTCTTTAGTTACCATAATCTTTAGGTACTTACACAAGGTGACGGTGAAGGGAAGTCTCACTGTACCTGGAACAAACATTGGTCAAAGTCACTCAGGCTCCTTGGAGGGTAAATCCACAATTACTGCGTGGAAGCTTGCACCAAGGTGAAAGTCCGTTAAGCAGGTCACCATTGTAATTGTTCCACCATATCCCAACCCCTTCTCAACTTGATCACGTGACATTGGATTTCATCACCAACTAGTACGATCATTGAGAGAAGTTTTTGTCTGCTTGGTTGATTCCTAGATTTTATTAGTGTATGTTGTTTCTTTTTGTTAGTTGGCCCTAGATTTCAGTGTGTTCTGTTATTTTCCACAATTGAGCCCGTAGATGATCAAGGTCTTCGCCGATCACGTAGGATGCAAGGGCTGCCTCCATAAGGCTATCAACCCTTACCTCCTAACCCTCCAGAAGACAACTATCGTAGAGAGGTAGAAAATCAATCTGACGCTGGAAGTGCTATTGCTCCTTCGTTAGATAACTCAGAAGCCGCTTTGGTCACGATTGAAAATCCCACTACATCTATGTCAGTAACCCCTCTCGAACCACTTTTGGTTCGTTTAGACTCCCTTGGGAACATCATAGACGAAGAGATCCCACAATTACCGGAGAGGATCTTTACTGAAACATATATGGGATCCACAGAACCAATCTTTGGTGATGAGTATAGGACTCCTATTCGTCCTAGCACCGCAGTAGAAACCAATCCCACACCTGCTCGTTCTGTATGGAGGACTTCATCGGGATGCAATATCTATGAACATTTCAAATCCTTTCGACAACCCTTTCGTCCTCATGAATCTCCTAGTGAAACAAGACCATCTGGTCAAACCATGAATCACCCAGTCGATCAATTTATTAACCCTACTGCTACACCAACACAATTCCATCCTAATGCTGGACTCATCACCTCTACTCATCCCCTAAGCACTTCAATCTGTACTCCCGTTTCTACAAGCTTTTACTCTATGGCTCCACATGTTCCACATGATCCTGCTGGGACATCTTCTCACCTGAGAACGTAGAACCCTATTGGCCAAACACAACTGGTTGGAGGGAAACCACCATCCAACAAACCTTTCCCTCCTGGAGGACTACCTTTCCATGGTGACCGTACCCCTCCCGGGGGACAACCCACTTTTCATACTCCTCTTGGAGGGCAACCTCCATTTTCCAGTCACACCCCGGTCATAAATCCACCGCTGGCAGGGGGGCAACCCTCGTTTGCTGGAAACCCTTCACAATTCTAGGGAGTATCTTTAGGAGGCATTTTTACCCAACCACACATTGGGGGGCACTTGTATAATAACCCACTAGGAGGAGTACCCAATCCTGTCCCTTCCAGAACATCTTACGGGCAATCTTATCCAAGTAGCATCCAAAATACCACCTGGAGTTCTCTGGGACCACAGTCTTATCCTCCTCATGGGCCTCATGTGTATCCACCTCCGAGATCTACTCCTTGCCATTCTCATGGCCAAAATGTTTATCCTCCTCATGGGAAAATAAATTACCCGGCCTATAATGCTCAGAACCCACCGGGTTATGCCAATGTTTCTCATGCACCATCGAATCCTTCTTATCCTGGCCAACAACAATCGTATGTAGGAGGACCTACTGGTTACAAATATCCACCTAACCCAGTCTATGGTTCTATTGGTGTTCCTATGCCACACTAGTATCATTTGCAAATTAACCGACAACTACCTTTCCTTGTGACTCTGGATCTCCCAGACTTGTCTCGGTTAACTAATGATCCTATTTCTCATTCACTGATTTGGCCAGTCATTCCAGCTAAACTTCCTTTTGATATCCCAAAATTTGACGGAAACCCTGGTGAAGATCTAAACAACCATGTGATGACTTTCCATTTGTGGTGTTCATCAAACTCCCTCATGGATGATTCTGTACGTTTGCGTCTTTTCCAGCGAACACTTACCGATTCGGCAGCAAAGTGGTATATTGAACTACCACGTGCTTATTTTCATGATTTCAATTCCCTTGCCATGTATTTCCTCACGCACTTTCAACTGCCTATCCACTACAAGACGGGTACTGAACTCTTGACCTCCCTTCATCAAACTAACTCCGTGCATATCTCTGACCATATTCATGGGTGGAGGCGATGATGAAGGATGATCAAGGTAGTCATTCTCGACATACTATTGGCGGAATGGTTTACTAAATCATTGTTACCCCCAATTGCTCGCGATGTCGCTATGGGTGGTGCGGTCACAGAGGAACAAGCCATTGCTCGGGCTCAGTATTTAGATTTGGTTTATTCCCAATCTAGTACTCTGTATGATTTGCTTTCGAATACTTCTCGAGCTAATACCGATCTATCCAAACCATCTGCCTCATCTCATGCAGATGGTGTTATCGGTTCCGTCAAAACTCAATCTATTTCCCAATCGACTACACCCTCCTCTACCTCCCCCCAAACTCAGATCTCTGAGGTGAATGCATTTCAATCTTCCTCTTCACAACAATCCAGAGGTAAGAAGAAGACAAAGAATAAATAAAAAAATAATAATGAACAACCCAAAAATCAAACACCTTCTACCGAAAAGCAACCACAACAGAAACTGAAATTCCCATGTATCATTTGTGGTGATGATCACTACACTCAGGATTGTCCACTTCACAATGAAGTGGCCAAAATTTTCCAAGGGAAGTCACAACCCACTGTGCTTATTCAACCTTTTCCACAACAACAATCCATGGTTTCTCAAACCCCCTCTCTTGGGGGCAGTTCTAGTGATCCTAATGATGAGGCCTCATCAAGTGCACATATTTATATGTTTATTGGGATCAATTTGACCACTCGATCTAAGACATATGACACACCAGGTAACCCTGACAAAGGAAAAGACACTAACGGTGTCGGTACTTTACCGGATCCATCATCGTCCTTCGTTAGTCTTCCATCGATTAATCCTCCGTCTGGACCACTCCAGATTGAGAAACCCACGTTCGACTCTATCTTATGCCCTCCTAAGAGCACTATACGTAAAGCTACCTTTAATCCTAGTTCACGTGCCGCCCAAAACTACAACATTGTTGAAGATTTGGCTCAAGCACCATGTGCTATGTCTGCATTAGAAGTTCTACAGTACTGCCCCAGTCAACAGAGAATTCTCTTGGCCACTCTTGGCACTGTTGATCCAGAGTCATCCAATCAGATCATGTTTAACTTGGACAATTATGCATCTCGACTCTCCCACCAACTTGCTTTCCAAGTTGATGTTATTGTTCACAATCAACAAATCCACTGAACTATTCTAGATGAGGGAGCCTCAACTTGTGTCATGTCTTTGGCGTGTTGGAAAGGTTTAAAATCACCAGCACTCAAAAAATCCCCGACAATGTTACGCGCCTTCGATGGGCGAGGTTTTCATCCCCATGGGATTTTACAGTCCCTGCCCATCCAATTGGGTGGCAAAACTGTTACTGTTGATGTCGAGGTGGTCGATGCTCCCCTCGATTACAACTTGTTACTTGAAATAAGTTGGTTTTATGCTATGACTGCCGTTGCCTCATCGGTATTTCGATGTGTACAATTTCCTCACCAGTGAAAAATTGTCACTGTTGATCAATTGGATTTCTGCACGACCGATGCTCGCGCTCCCGCTACCAACAATATTCCTTTCTTGGGAGACCACAAGATCACGTATGAAAGCGTTGGTGTTGGCTTACTGAAATATTCTAGCCTCATGGGTACCTTTCCTACACCACTTCCACTGACTACACATCAAATTGCCACCGTCGATATGATTTCGACCACAAATTATCAATCTTTGGAATCATATGACCCTTGGATTGTACCTTGTCCTTTGGAATTCGATGCACTAAGTGACACTGTGCCACTTAGTCCAGCTGAAACGTCATATGTTTCTATCCCATCCACTTCTCCCTCGTCATATGACCAACATCTATTGGCGCCTGATGCTTCCTTGATGCAATCACGGTTGAGTTCCTTTTCGTCTACAATCGAATGCATTTCCCCAATTTTTCTTTTGATGAATCTATTCTAGAAATGTTTTGCATTGACAAGTTACCTTGGGATAATAACTATCACTGATCTTCTTTTCTTCCCCCTCGTGACAAAATTCAAGTAGATATACAATCTATCTCCCCTCCTGATGTCGATTTTCTATCGTCTCCCATGCTTTCAACTTCCGATGATTTGGATCCGATAGTGGACATGGTGATTTCTTCGGTAGGATTATTGGAGCCTGATCTCCTTAATCCTATTGCGACCCTCGACATGTGGTCCTTGCCAAATGATTATCTTCCATCCAGCGAAGATCTCTTGGAAGCCATGACCGAGTTTTGTCCCTTGACATGATATCCTTCCAGAGCGGTATTCTCTTGGAAGCCATGATCAAGAAGCAGCCACGAGCATAGTTTCTCTTCTCTGTGCCAAGCTCGTTAAAAAATGAAATAGAGGCCCTGAGCATAATTCTTTTCCTGTGTCAAGCTCATTAAAAAATGAAACAGTCACCTCTCTTGAACCTTCTTTTCATCCACCCTTCTCCTTTTTCTCATCCACTAGAGAAATTGGTGACAACCTCAAAGTTGGCGAATGAATTGAAGCTTGGAGGACATGTCTCCAGTCTTTGATGATCTTTCTGGAGTTAAGCCACTAGCTGTCAAGCTGGGGGCATACCGAACTTAGTCTTTGTTCTTTCTCGTTCTCGTAAATACATGAGAATGCATCCGGGTAGACTTTTATCTCTTTTTCGGACCTGTATGGATACATGAAAAAGGAACCCCCTAGAGTCTCCTTTAAGCTCTTTTCAGACTCTCTAAACATGAAAAAATTTCCAAGTGATCTTGCTTCCTTTCCCACTCGTTAAAAGGTTTGAAAGGGCATCTTTCGAGTGATAATTATCTCTTTTTCGGCCTCACGAGACTAACATTACAAAAAAGGACAACACTGGAGTCACCTTTAAGTTCTTTTCAGACTCTCTAAACATGAAAAGATTGCCGAGCGACCTTGTTCTCTTCACGCTCATTAAAGTGTTTGAAGAAAACGTCTGTTGAGTGATAGTTTATCTCTTTTTCGGTCTCGTCAGACCACTTTACGAAAAAGGAACTGAGAGAGTTCTCTTTTAAGTGTTTTTCCAGACTCTATAATCATGAAAAACCTTCGAGTTTTCTGTCTTTCGACTCGTTAAAAGAAACATCGACATGCCCATATGGGACCAAACCCTTACTTCTTCCAGTTCGTTAAACAAAGGAAGAGGAACTTACCGAATGTGAGTTTTATCAAGCATGTGTTATCCTCCTCGAGCTTGTTAAATTAAAAAGAGTTATTCATCTATCTGGATGGGGGAAAAAATTGAAAGAAGCAAGCCAAGTAGTTTTTGAGAACATTACCAAGTAACTCTTAGAGTCGCCCTTGAACACGACACTTTGTCTTTTGCACGCATTATAATCCACTGAACCTCTACACTGAGCCAATCCTTTGAGTTTCTTTCACTCCTCTGGGTCACTTGACGTAAGTCACAGCATCCACTACATCATCAAGTTTTGGTCCATGTCATGTTTCTGCTGTCATGCCTCAGTGTTCAAGGGAAGTATCCACCTCGAGAGTCAGCTGTAACAAATATCTTGTCTCAATACTCGTGTTAGTCTATGTTCATTTTATCTACCAATTACATCTCTATGTCTGTTTCATGTCGTTGATGGGGGATACATCAAGGCCTCCTTCGACGAGTCTATTCCTGTCGAATTCAACACATTATCCAAGAACAAGACTTAGAAACCAGTTAGTACTTTGAGACCTGCATGCCTTAATGGCAGACCTCCTCACATTCGACAGTGGGTTTACATCATTGACCTCTGATCGAATGATTCCATGGATGTTCAACTTCAACTCATCCATTCACATTCGTTGGAATGTACTAGAGTACCTTGGGAATCATTGACATTAATGGTGATCTCCCTCGCGCTTGTTAATGGTTTACATCATTGACTGGTAATCAAGTGGTTTCTTCCATGTTCGACATCAGGACATCTATTCACATGGTTAAATTTGTACTACATCGGGATTGCTAAGAAGACCCTGGGTTGAGTGATCACTCTGATATTTACTTTGCCCAGGTTGCGATGGAGTTTCTCTTGAACAATGACACATATACTGTTACATAGATCCACTTTGTATTGGTCATGGCTATGTCTTGTCATCTCGTAGATCCACTGTGTATTCTTCGTGGCTACGATCAGTTCAGGTCATGTGAGTATAGATCCACAGTGTATCTTCAATGGCTATACCTTTTTTATCAATACAATTATGGATCCACAGTGTATTTTATGGTGGCCATATATTGCAAGTCTTTATCACTCAAGCATAGGTATGCCTACCTTGGGTTTGAAACATGTCATAATATTTGTTGGATGTTTGTGTGCAGCTTATATCAGGTTCTCTACGTCTATACCCTTTCTTGAAAGTATACAAAGCATTTTAGTTATCAGTTCCTATCTTCTAACTTCATACTTTGGGGGGCAACCTGTTACACATAAAAAATACTCACTTTGATAGTGTCGCAAGTGTCGTCATTAAGTGTCGAAAGTGTCTCATTTTGCTCACAAGTGTCGCAAGTGTCAAGGAAAGCATACTGTCATGATGCCTATGTCGTGCCTATATTGACATGAGAAGGACACTTGACACACATCAAACATTTGATTTGAAAGAGGAGGAATGGTTAACTGGGCTTATGAACCTCTTGCCATCTGAAAGAACCCAAAAAACTGAGTTTTTGGAGGAGAGAGCTCCCCTATACCTCTCTCAGGAGTGCTGACGCCCCCCCTATAATCTATTAGGGAACATTATAACACTCATCTGCCCTTTTGCAGGAGTGATCCTATTCTCAGGAGTGTTGGCGCTCCCCTAAAGTCTACTTGGGAGTTCTATAACGCTCTGATGGCCCTTTTGAGGGAGCGCTGCCTATTCTGGGCAGCAGTTGGTTTGTTGAGATGAATGGAGGAAAGATCTTTTCAATCTTGGAAGGCAGTTGGATTCAAACCCCTAGTCCAGCCATGATCTTAGGGAAGATCCCTAACTCAAGGAGGAAAATCCTCAACTCACCCCAAATATATCTCAAGTGGTTGAGCCTCTCCAAGGCTATATAAGCAAGATTTCTCATGGTGAAAGGGGGATCTGGATGGAGAATCATACCAAACTTATGATCTCATAAGTGATATTTGGAGAAGGGATGAGAAGCATGAAACCTATGATCTAATAGGAAACACATAGTGAAGTGGAGTCTAATCAGCGAAGCTATCGTCATTCCGATCGTGGAGCTTTTGAGCAAGGGTTAGGCAAGGAGAACTTGACGAAACTACTACATTCCATCTATGGCTGCAAGTAACGTTTTATCCTCATTAATGTAATATGATTGTCCTGTTTCTTTCTAATTTGTGTTTGACATTACATGAATTTGTCTCTAAGTAGATAGGTCTGCTTCGAACTAATCTTGATAGAATAGGAGGTGGTTGTACTTTTTTTGTCTACAGGGCTTGTCGAGGAGCTCAAGATTGGGGTTCAAATCGGAGCGTGCAAGGCAAACACCGGTAAAAGGTACATCTTTCCGCCTTCCTCTTCATGCATTAGTTTGTGTAGACCTAAAAGGAAGTCAATGACCATGATAAGCACTTTCTGTCTTAGAGTTAAGAGTCTAGATCTTTGAGGAGATCTACCTGTCCACAGGGAGATTTTCCTTCAACAATTGTTTACCCAAAAAAAATGAAAAAACTATTGGAATGTGTAATGTTTTAGTTTAATTTTTATTCGCTTTTAGTTTTGATGTTGATTTTGGTTTATTATGTATATGATGTTTTGGTGATAGTTTTATAAGTCCCAAATTTGTTCACTTAAATTTATGAACAAATTCAAATGTGAATTTTTCATGGAAGGTCTTAGTAGTTTTGTGTCTTCGAATACTTATAAAATGTATATCACCAATTCCTCTTACAATAAAGATATTGTTTTTTTTTCTTATCCTGGAATGAATATATATATATATATATATATGAAAATTTTTTTAGGGGAATTTTTTTAGATGTTTCCTCACATTTTGTAAATAGTGTTTGGGGTAAATTTTGATGGTGTACAACATGTAATATTAACTTTGAAGGACCTAGGTGGATTTGACCTCGTGACCTCCTTGTCGATTACATATTTAGCATGACAAGTCTAACCACTTGAGTTAACCCTTGAGGCTATATATGTTTTTCAAGGAAATCTCATGAGATTCTCCCTCTTTCCTAGAATATCCACATGGAGAGTGGCTCAACCTCTAACCATGATAATGATTGGTAACTTAGTGGGCCTCGTTTGGACGCGAACCTCAATTGGACTAGAACTATATACCTTGCAATGAACTTTGTCTTGTGATAATCTATTCAAATTGATTAAGCTAATCTAATGTTTTAAAATTCAAGAAGATGAGGGGATAGGTTTTGATCCACTTATGTGTGCATTGGTTATGATATATCCCTATTTGTGTAACCACATATTCAACCATGACCTCAAGGTGACCCCATGGCTTCAAGAAAAGTTCTTGCAAGAATTGAACCTTACCCAATGGTGAAAAACTCCTCGCTTCTAGAAGACATGGATGATTAATTTTTAATAATATTAACATACTCTCAAACCCTATTTGCTCTTCTCCTTTCAAGCCACATTCATTTTCCCTTTGGCTTTGGCCATGTATCCATATCTAGGAGGTGGTCATTCCCCCCCTTCTTGATGCCAAATTAGCCACATTCCAATCAACGATCGCTTCTTTGGGGAAATATGTAACCAAATCATAGCCTTCCATATTTGTGAAGAAAATCAACTAAATGGCCAAAGTAGTGCTTCCTTCTACTTCCTCCTATCACATGGATTTAACTTTGGAAGAAAGAGGTCTTATAGAGAAATTCACTAGTCTCTAGCCCTCTTCGAGATCAATGGACATCTATATCCAAAGAATTGGGTAGTAATGATAAAAGAAAAACTCTCTTGGTATTTTTGTGGAAAAGGGTTGTATGCTTTTCTATTTGAAAACAAAGAGGAAAGGGACCTCATATTCTTGAGTGGTCCTTACTTTATGGGTATAAGGGGTATGTACCTCAATCACTAGACTCCATATTTTGACCTTGAATTTGGACAACTAGAAACACATCTAGAAGTTGGACTATGAGCCATTTCCCTTCAAGTGCAAAACTTGTCATGAATATGGGAATTTTGCTAAATATTGTGAAAAAAACATTGTAAATCAAGCTACAATAGAGAAAGAAGATCAATGGAAGTTAGTGATGCAGAAACTAAACACAAATTGTGCAACTTCAAGAGCTAACACTTAAAAAATAAAAACATCCCCTACAACAAATAGGTATGAAGTGCTCTCTCAACCAAAAATTGGTCCTTCTATTCCCCCCTCGAAGGAACCCATGTCTCTTTTGGACCCCCTTCCCTAAGAGAAAAGTGTGTGGATCTATCATTACCACAAACAATATTTTGTGCATCCAATATACTATGAATCTCAAGTTGAATCCCTTCTCACTCCATAAGGTCATTATTCGTAAGAGTAGAAAGAAATAGAATTAATATTGAATACATTTTACCCTCAATCAAGTGGAGTGATGACAAGGAAGAAGGCCCAACAGTAGCATGATGAGGAAGATCCAAAGGAGGAATGTCTGCCAAAATAAACTAGGTGTAAATCATTAAAGGACAAGAATGAGGAGACAACTAATAAAGAAAAAAACTTGGGGATCTAGACAACTATTGAAAGTTCCTTAAGCGCTGGTATGAAAATTTTGTTGATTATTTCGGTTGGTTGTCATTGATGTCAACCCTTGAAGAAAGTCCGATAGTGAATTTCGGTAGCACAAAGGTTTGGGTAATGGACCCAAGTTTGTTTGATGTATAATAGTATGAGTTTTAATATATTTGAAGGTAATACTATTCTAGATGGATATTACATATCATGCCATTTCTAGTGGTATGTGGAACATCACATAACTCCTCACGGTTAGAGATTTATGGCCATGTGAAGTTGGAGAACCCTCATGAGTCATCTAGAAGCCCCAAAAGGTCAAAGTAGTCAAAGTGGTTGCAAATAAGAAATTATTTAAATAATAAAGTGAATTGATGAGTGTACTATAAGTCAAAGTGGATACAAAAGAAATTATTTAAATAATAAAGTTAATGCAGAAATTACTAAGTGGACAAGTGGTTAGAAGTTGGTTAGCCCTAAAATAAGGAAAGTTGTTTAAGATGGTTAGAAGGTAAATAATAAAGTGAAGTGATGAGTGTGCTATAAGTCAAAGTGGATACAAAATAAATTATTTAAATAATAAAGTTAATGGAGAAATTACTAAGTGGACAAGTGGTTAGAAGTGGGTTAGTCCTAAAATAATGAAAGTGGTTTAAGAAGGTTAGAAGGTAACCCCTTGAGGAAACTGCATAAAAGTATAAATAAGAGGGAAGGGTCTCTCATTTTAATAACACTTGAGCATATCGAATATATACAAGTGACTGAGGTAACCAAAGGATATATAATGAGAATTTTAGAGGGAAGGTGAAGTAAAGAAGGTTGAAATTCATGGGAGGATAAATTATTTTGATGATGCTTTCGAAGGTATGTTATTTACAGGTCATCTCACCATTTTCACAATAACGTATTTTCTAGAATGATTTTGACCGAAAAATCTAGAGGCCGTTGAGGAAACATATCCAAGTAGCTATGATAAAAATTTCATCTTATGGGTCATTGTATGTTGGGAGTTATACTCCATGGAAAATAGGGTTTGTGGCTAGTCCTGAAACTAGTCTAAAACAAGTGTTTTGGGTAAAAATGTCATAACTTCTTCATAATAGATCCAAATTAAGTAAGAACAAATTCATTGGTTAGATTACAATATTTAGTATGTTTTTTACCATTTTCAGAACTATACAACAAATATTCTGTGCAGGGCATTCTCTACAAGTTCGATCTCTAGAATAAGCTAGAATTCAACAAGGTATGCCATTTTTGTTATAATTCCTTTTCTGGGAGGTTCTAGGAAGTGAAGCCTGGAGAAATTGCAGACAAGACATTGAATAACATTATGTAATATTTTTATACCTTTATCCATTATAGGTACATAATTATGATTATTGCAAGTTAGGGTTGTTGACTAATCCAAAACTAGTCATGTGAGACTAAAGTAAAATTTGATGAAAAATCTAGTCTCCTTTTAAGGAAGGTTTGCAGGTATGTGATCATATACACCAGGTATTTTACAGAGTTACAAATTAGATTTGTATGATGAAATTGATGAGGGATTTTGGTTGAGGTATGCTATAGATAGAGGTTGTATAACAGTGAGGTTGTGGCACATGGTTTGATGTAATGGTTTATGGTATTTGGTTATGGATAGTGTGATGTATTGATAGATAAATTTTGATGGTTATATTGGTAATATGTATTTGGTATATGGTTGAGGTACATGTTGGGTACATGGTTGGGACAAGTAGTTGATGAGTTGGCACATACACAAGGTGTATATTTGATGATGTTGGTACATCTTAATGAGTCTTAGTTTACATGTATTTGATGCATGATTGGTACATGTTTGGTGCATGGTTGTGTTAGAAAATTAGAACTACGGAGCAATAAAAAAAAACAAATGCGGAAACAAAACACAGAAGATACACAATACAATAGAGACACAGATTTACATGTTTCACCTAGTGTGGGATATGTCCACCAGAGAAATTGCCAGGTCCGTCCTTTATTATTATCCAACAAATGAAGGGATACAACCTAAAACAAAACCCACTGTAACTTCCTCTTCTTTCTCTCACAGTCTCCTCTCCCAGAATACAATACTCGCCATAATGCATAGCCGCAATACATTTCCCTCATAATAGAGGGTTTCCTTCTGGGGAAAAAAATCCTAACATAATTTCTACCATTAGATCTGCGAACTTATAATGAACGGTCCAGGTTTATAATGAAATTACAATATACATTTACAAGGCAATTTTTCCTTCGGGGGCCCGCTTGCCCCTGAACCCCCCAGCCGGGGGGATAGCCCCCCCAAACCCTGCAAATGGGTACCCCTTCTGCACTCCCCTGCATGGAAGAGTGTACATACTTATGGGGTGTAAAGTATTCATGGGGTATAAACACCACTGAAAGAAAGGACCTCTGAATGAGGATGATAATCAGGCTCCACAACCAATAGGTTGATGCACTCGTTGATGGTATAGGTTGAGGTATAGGTTGGTGCATGGTTGATGCACTTGTTTATGGTAGAGGCTGATTACAGTTTGTTTGGTATAGGTTGGTGCATGGTTGATGCACTTGTTTGTGGTACAGGTTGATTACAGGTTGATTGGTATAGGCTTATAACAATATATCTCACAGTAATGGTGTGACAGCGGTTCCATCATTCTACTTTTATTTCAAGGCAGTTGGACGGGGCAAGGAATGGTGGTTGTATCCACCTTCCGGTTTTAGCTGGAGAACATAGGGGGTTGTAGCCTCCTTCTGGTTGTATCCTTTGAAACTAGGGGGTTGGAGCCTCCTTCAGGTTGTAGCCTGAGAAACTAGGGGGTTGGAGCCTCCTTCCAGTTGCAGCTGGAAATAAAAGGAAGTTGGTGCTTCCAATGAACGTAATTCTTAAAGACATATAAGAAAAAACATTATGTGGTTTTCTCCTGCTTTGTGTTTCCACGCAAAAACACTGGTGTACTATGTATATGTATGATTGCTCATTTGTTCATTGTTTATTTACTTTGCAACTATTGGATGATAATTCTACTTTGATATAACACTTGCATTTTATGGTTAAAAAGGATTAAAATTCTCTATTACTGATTCACCCCCCCTCTCAGTAATCCAACAATTGGTTTCAGAGTAGGTTCCTTCAGAAAAAAATTTAACCACTGGAAGGAGATCATGGATTATTCTGAAAATGGAGTACCACTGTTTAATGGTCAAAATGGTTTAAAGTATGAGTTATGGAGTGGAAGGATGAAATTATTTTTACAGGAACATGGGTATTATATTTGGATATCAGTCATTACAGGATATGATATTTCAAAAAGGGAAAAGACTGCAGCCAAGAAGGAATTGAAGAAGAATAACAAAATAGCAATGGATTTCATCTGGGAAGGATTACCTAATCTAGTAAGAGAAAAGGTTGGTAAATGTTCATTAGCCAAAGAACTTTATGATAAGTTACATGACATATATTCTTCACCCATCGTAGATTCAGAAAATTCCAAAGAAGGTGAAGGTACATATCAAGAAGAAATATGTTCACCATGTCAAAGATTCAGAAGATGAAGAGTACATAATCGATAGAGGTATGTTGTTTTTCTGTAATTGTGAAAAATGCAGACATCTTGAAATAGAATGCCATGAAGGAAATGAGACAAAAACTAATTGAAAAGGAAGACAATTATGAAGCAGAATTGATTAGTGCTTTAGATGAACTAAGCAAAGAAAGAGAAGAAAACAAGTCACTCAAGGAAGAGTTGATGAAACAAAATGAAAGTGTTCACATTTTTGAAGAAGCCCAACAAGTCATCAAGAACTTAAGAACTCATCTAGAATAATCCATATAGATCGAAGAAAATCTTGAATATCAAAGGAAGTATTTGGAATCCAACATAGCAGCACATAAGGGAGAAGCAGAAATGAGAGAGAAGATATTGACAGATCATCTTAAGGAAATAAATAATGATCTAAACTAGCTGTTGGCACTCTATAAATCTGTTCGGCTGATAAATAGACGAAGAAGGTAACTTTTTCAACCAACTTTCAGACCCAAAACTAGCCTTTCAGATCTGGAAAGGACTCTCTTGGAAACGGTGCGGTCTCCATGTAGGATGTGAATTTGAAAACGATGGCTAGATTTAACACCTATGATAAAGTGGGTTATGGTTATATTGGTGTAGAAAGGTAAGACTTGGGCTATGGGGTCTATTTGAGGAAAAGACGGGACAAATGTCTCAGCGACTAGATTTGAGAGGATAAGGCTAGGCGAGCAACAACCTTCAGTGTAAACCGTAATATGTGGTGGGAGAAAACATAGGAATCAACTCAAGAATGCCATTGTGGACGAATTCAGAGTTAGCTTGAGAGGAAAACGTTTAGTCTAAGTGGCACGAACAAGGGGCACAGTATAGTGAATCTGCAGGTTCGATAATTCGTTCTGAAATAGACAAAAAAGGATATGGAATAAAGATAACATGAAAGCACATACACAGAGAAAAAAAAACAATACATCTGACTATCACAACTAGAATCTTTTCATCAAATCACAAGACCTTTGCATTAATTTCTGGTCAAAACTCAGATTACATTCAATAACTATCGTCTACCAAATTTGCCAACCAACCCCTTTTATATGAAAATGATCCCCATCTATAGAAACTAATGTCACCCTTGGCTGTTAGGGTCTAGCTACTCTCTCCTGGAATCATGGATCCGTTTTCTTTGAAAGAGAACAATAACTTCAACGGATTCACTAAAAATAGAAAACTCGACTTTGCCAAATCATAATTGTAACTGAAATATTCTTTACATTCATTGATCATGATCCAACTTTGACCATATGGTTGTGATGAGCCATCATTTCACTGCTGGACACTCTGTCACCCCTACACAACAAGTCTGCTACGCAACAATAACCTACAGCAAAAAACGCAGCGGATTGTGCAGCAAAATGGGAAAATAGGCATTAAAGATGAAATCGTATCTCACTGATAAAAAACTATTTTTAGAATCTGAGAGAGGTTTTTGTATTTAATCTCGTTATAAAGAAAAAAGTCTCTCAGTTTTGTTAAATTCATCTTCATATGGACGGAATACGTGTCGAAAAAACATGTCTTGGACAGGAAATCATGAAAGATGAAAGATAAGGCTCAAATATTCCTTTGAATCTCCCAATCCGTGACACATTTTGCAAATCTGAGAGAAGTTTTTATTTTTTGGTTTGTCCTCAGCAAAAACTTCTCGGGGATTTTTACAATTCATATCTAGTTGGTCATAAATTGATCTTGAAGTTGACCACTAAACCGGTCATTTTTGCAATGCAACCTGTAGCCTGTGCGCAGGAAAATCCCCTACACAACAACATCCTATGCGTGATAGAATCCACTGCACGACAACATCCTATGCGTGAAAACATCCATTGCACGACGATATCCACTGTGTGATGAAATCCACTACGCGACAATATCCACTTCGCGATGAACTCTTCCGCGCGACGAAATCTTCCGCGCGATGAAAATCCACTACGCAATAGAATCCTTTGCGCGGTAAAGCTCTCTACGTAGCGCATACAAATTTTGCAGTGCACAGTGGAAAAATGTAAAGGGAAATAATAAATGAAAGCCTTCCTTTTGAAACTAACACTTGGAGATGTTAGATGATGCCAGGCATAAAAACAATATGGGTGCTAACATGCATGACTTTGCAAAATTGTGGACAAACCTCTAACCTTAGCAATGGAAATCATGGTACTAACACCAGCTTGAGGCAAAGTTTGGTCAATAAGAGAAAGGATTTGAAGAAGAAATAATCACATTAAAAATACAACTTGAAGAAGCGAAAAGAACAAAAGAAGTCATGAAGTCTCAGATAATGAAGAAAGAAGAAGAGGTTGAGAAGCTTGAAGAAGAAGTTGTCACATTGAGAAGTAAAATCGTCAAGCTCAACAAGAATGTTGAAGAGACATAAACATCCACATTAGTTATGGAGAATGAAGAGGAGCACTCTAGGTTGCTAGAAAAGAAGAATGAAGAAAATAGAAAGAGTTATGCATAAGTACTCAAAGGAAGGAATCATGGTCAACCGAAATCTATAAAAACCATTGAAGATACATCTTCAAGAAGACCATCCATGTTCAATCCACAAAGAAACTTCAATCATGATCATGATCAGTCAAGGAAAAAATTCATAAGGAATACACCACAAAGAAGATCATTCACCCCCAGGTATGCAAATTTCTTTTATGGTCATTGTTTTTATTGTACTAATTTTGGACATAAGGTTGCAGATTGCAAGGATTATAAAAGAAATGTTCAAGAAATAAATGCCTATGTGGCCCCACAAAACATTGAATGTTACAAATGTCATAACTATAGACACATAGATAGTGATTGTAGAATCATGATCGATACTTCCATGAAAGAGAACAATGATATCAGATATAAGAAAATATGGATAAGAAAACACGAAGAACAAGTGAACAAAGAGCAAGTCCTAAAGATCGCAAGATTGGCAATAAAACGAGATAAAGAAAATTCTACAGAGAAAAAGAAAGATGTCAGATACATAAAGGTTTGAAAAATAACTGAAAGAAAAGAAGGATAGGTAAATAAGGAACAGGTTCAAGAGATTTTACTTTCAAGCATTGTAGTGAAATATGAATCCACATACAGAAAGAAAGAAGTCATAGCTCAGAGAGATGATGAATCTACCAATGAAGATGATGATGAATACACATCAGAGCAAGAATTGTTTTGATCCATCCGACTTAGAGACTCCTAGGTAATATGAATATTAAACAGGTGGAGTCTATGTGATAGTTGTGACATACCAAAGAACCATCCTTCGAGCAACTTGCAGAGTTTGAGAAGACAGATCCAAAGCAACTAGTTAGCAGAAGTAAAATCAGTTGTAGTAGTGAAGACTTCATAATAGTATAGTCATAAATGGGTCAACATTATGGATAGTTGTGTAGTAGAGTCTTGGAGAATATGGACAGAGATGGATTTGTAAGAACGCTTAGAAGGTTTGGACAGATATATGACAGTGGACGAGAGCATGGATTCATAGATTGGTTCAGAGAGTGGTTTAGAGACAAAGGAACATTATCATAATGGATGATATTTACACATGAGATGGCTCAAACAATGCTAATGGATTCCAAATTGACAGATATTCTTTGGACACATGCAATGCATACAACAATTCACATTCAAAATAGAGTAATGCTAAAAAACAACACTAACAAAACTCCCTACGAGCTATGGAAAGGAAGACCAACAAATGTGAAGCACTTCAGAGTATTTGGAAGCAAATGCTACATCAAAAGAGAAGTTGGAAGAATGGGAAAGTTTCAATCTCATGTGGACAAATGAGTACTTGTTGGTTACTCAAGTACAAGGAAAGCATACAAGTATTACACTATGAGATTGAACAAAGTTGTGGAAAATGTAACAATTGATGAAACAGGTGGATGAGAATCAAAGGAAGAAGAAAATGAATCAATGGAACAACTTTATGAAGAAGAATTAGAAGATGAAGAAGAAGTATAAGGGGAAGATGAAGAAGATCAAACATAAGTAGAAGAGAAATTTCAAAAAGTGCCTCCAAAGACACCTAGCAAACGAGTACAAAAAAAAATCCTTCAGATAATAATATCGAAAACAAGGATGCAAGAGTTGAGACCAGAAGAAGAATCCGTTCACCAGAACAAATGCACCTAACACTCTTATCTACGATTGAACTAAATAGTTTTGAAGAGGCCAACAAGGATGAATTATGGAATAAGGCCATGGATGAAGAATTGGATCAAATAGAGAAGAATGACACTTGGGAGTTGGTTCCAAGACCAAAGAATATGAATGTGATTGACACAAAGTGGGTTTTTAGAAATAAATTGAATGAAGATGGACATGTTACAAGGAACAAATCTAGATTGGTATGTAAAGGATACACACAGTTTGAAGGAATCGACTTTGAAGAGACATTTTCCCTAGTTGCCATAATGGAAGCAATCTGATTTCTCTTAGCTTATGCATGCTCCAAGAATATTAAAGTGTATCAGATGGACGTGAAATCAGCCTTTATGAACGGGGAAATTCAAGAAGAAGTATACATTGAACAACCAGAAGGATTTCATTTGTCAGAGAATGCATATTATGTGTGCAAATTGAAGAAGACCTTGTATGGTCTAAAACATGGTCCTAGAGCATGGTACTCTAGACTGGATAAAATATCTACAATGGGCAGGTTTCAAACAATGAAGTGCAAACAACAACCTCTACATCAAGACATAAATTTTCAAAGGATATGCAACATGAATTTGAAATTTCATTACTCGGAGAACTATCCTTCTTTGTAGGTCTTCAGATACGTCAAAGAAACAGAGGAATTTTTATTTCTCAAACTAAGTATATCAGAGAAATGCTAAAGAAGTTCAGAATGGAAGATTGCAAACCAGTTACCACTCCTATGCAAACTAGTTGCAAGTTGAGAAAATATGATGATTCAAAGTCTACAGACAAGAGGCAATACAGGTCAATGATTGGTAGCTTACTATATGTGAAAACATCCAAACCAGATGTAATGCAGGTAGTTGGACAGGTGGCATGATTTCAAGCAACACCAAAGGAATCACATGTCTTAGCAGTGAAGATGATTTTCAGACATCTAAAAGGAACATAAGAGTTTGGATTATGGTATCTGAAAGGAAATGATCTATCACTTATTGCCTACACAGATGCAGATTGGGCAGGTTGCATTGATGACTGACGAAGCACCAATTGAGCAACGTTCTACTTGGGTGAGTGTTTAGTATCTTGGCTAAGCAAGAAAAAATCATCAATATATTTATCTAAAATCGAAGCAGAGTATATTGCAGCAACAAGATGTTGTACACAGGTTCTATGGATGAAACAAACTTTGACATATATACAGGTTGAGTATGATGAGCCCATTCCAATATGTTGTGATAATATAAGCGCCATCAATATCTCAAAAAACCCAGCGATGCACTCCAAGATGAAGCACATTACAATCAAGTATCACTTTCTACGGGAACAGATACCAGAGACTAACATCTAAGTTGAATATGCGGGCACAAAAGAACAAGTGGAAGACATCTTTATGAAACCGCTTCCACGGGAAGCCTTTGAGTATCTTCGCTAGAGACTCGAAGTAATTTCTACTCCAAAATGAATGCTTTTGAATGCTTATCTTATATGTCTTATATTTACACGAGGAAGCACTATAAAGAGGACAATTCAGGTTGGGAGATCAATTTCAGGAAGTTTTCAGTCAAGGGGAGAAACCCCGGATGGAAAGATACCTTTGCCATTGATGACAAAGGGGGAGAGATTTATCATATGCAAAGGTAAATGCTTGGAGAAAGAGCACAAAGGCATGGTTCCAGGGAGCGATGGTCACAGGGGGAGCATGAGTGATATGACTTCAGTATTGCATTAGAGTGTTGTCATCAATGCCAAAGGGGGTGAATTTTTATTATTTGGGTTGGTTGTCATTGATGTCAACCCTTGAAGAATGTCTGGTAGCGAAGTCTGGTAGCATAAAGGTTTGGGTAATGGACCTAAGTTTGTTTGATGTATAATGGTATGATTTTTAATAAATTTGAAGGTAAGACTATTCTATATGGATATTACATGTCATGACATTTCCGATGGTATGTGGAACATTACATAACTGCTCACGCTTAGAGAGTTATGTCCATTTGAAGTTGGAGAACCCTCACGAGTCATCTAGAAGCCTCGAAAGGTCAAAGCAGTCAAAGTGGTTGAAAATAATAAATTATTTAAATAATAAAATGAATTGATGAGTGTACTATAATTCAAAGTGGATACAAAATAAATTATTTAAATAATAAAGTTAATGGAGAAATTACTAAGTGGACAAGTGGTTAGAAGTGGGTTAGCCCTAAAATAAGAAAAGTGGTTTAAGATGGTTAGAAGAAAAATAATAAAGTGAAGTGATGAGTGTACTATAAGTCAAAGTGGATACAAAATAAATTATTTAAATAATGAAGTTAATGGAGAAATTATTAAGTGGACAAGTGGTTAGAATTGGATTATCCCTAAAATAAGGAAAGTGGTTTAAGATTGTTATAAGGTAACCCCTTGAGGAAGCTACATAAAAGTATAAATAAGAGGGAAGGGTCTCTCCTTTTAACAACACTTGAGAATATTGAATATATACAAGTGAATGAGGTAACCAAAGGATATCTAAGGATAATTTCAGAGGGAAGGTGAAGCAAAGAAGGATGAAATTCAAGGGAGGATAAATTCTTTTGATGATGCTTTCTAAGGTATGTTATTTACAGGTCATCTCACCATTTTCACAATAACTTTTTTTCTAGAATGATTCTAACTGTGAAATCTAGAGGCCATTGAGGAAACATATCCAAGGAGTGGTGATACACATTTCAACTTGTGGGTCGTTGTATGTTGGGAGTTACACTCTGTGGAAAATAAGGTTTGCGGCTAGTCCTGAAGCTAGTCTAAAACAATTGTTTAAAAATGTCATAACTTTTTCACAAAAGATCCAAATTAAGTAAAACAAAATGTATTGGTTAGAGTACAATCTGTAGTATGTTTTGTACCATTTTCATATCTATACAACAAATATTCCGTGTGAGGAATTCTCTACAAGTTCAATCTCTAGAATAAGTCAAAATTCATCAAGGTATGTCATTTTTTCTATAACTCCTTTTCTGGGAGGTTCCAAGAAGTGAAACCTGGAGAAATAGTAGACAAGAAATTAAAGAAAATTATGTACTATTTTCATACCTTTATTCATTACAGGTACATAGTTATGATTATTGGAAGTTAGGGTTGTTGACTAATCCAAAACTAGTTATGTGAGACTAAAGTAAAATTTGATGAAAATGCTAGTATCTTGTTAAGGAAGGTTTGCAAGTATGTGATCGTATACACCAGGTCTCGTACAGAGTTACAAATCAAATTTGGATGACAAAATTGATGAGGGATTTTGTTTTAGGTATGTTACAGATGGAGGTTGTATAACAGTGAGGTTGTGGCATATGGTTTGATGTAATGGTTTATGGTATTTGTTATGGATAGTGTGATGTATTGCTAGAGAGCTTTTGATGGTTATATTGGTGTATTTATTTGGTATATGGTTGAGGTACATGTTGGGTACATGGTTGAGAAAAGTAGTTGATGAGTTGGCACATACATGAGGTGTATAGTTGATGATGTTGGTACATCTTGATGAGTCATAGTTTATGTGTATTTGATGCATGATTGGTACATATTTGGTGCATGTTTGATGCACTCGTTGATGGTACAGTTTGAGATACATGTTGTTGCATGGTTGATTCACTTGTTTATGGTACATGTTGATTACAGGTGGGTGCATGCTTGATGCACTTGTTTATGGTACAGGTTGATTACAAGTTGATTGGTACATGTTTACAATAGTATATATCACAGTGATAGTGTGACATTGGTTCCATTATTCTACTTTTCTTTCAGGGCGATTGGACGGGGAAATGACAGGTGGTTGTAGCCACCTTTAGATTGTAGCTAGAGAACATAGGGGGTTGTAGCCTCCTTCTGGTTGTATCCATAGAATTAGGGAGTTGGAGCTTCCTTCAGGTTGTAGCTTGAGAAGCTAGGGGGTTGGAGCCTCGTTCCAATTGTAGCTGGAAAACAAAGGAAGTTGGTGCTTCCAATGAATGTAATTCTTAAATACATATCATAAAAAACATTCTATGGTTTTCTCCCGCTTTGGGTTTCCACACAAAAAGACTGGTGTACTGTGTATGTGTATGATTGATCATTTGTTCTTTGTTTATTTACTCCGCAACTATTGGATCATAATGCTACATTAATATAAAACTTGCATTTTATGGTTAAAAAGGATTAAATTGCTCTATTACCGATTCACCCCCCTCTCAGTAATCCAACAACTTCAAGAAAGAAAAAATCAAGGGACTCAAGTGCCACTGGAAGGTTCATAGGGTGGCAACATTAAAATCTCATTAATTAAATAATAATTATTGGATCTTCGAATTAAAAGGGAATGGGTCATGTACACAAGGAATAATCATTGAGGGATATTATTAGATTTAAGAAGAAAATCATAGTCCTCATCCAAGAGACTGAATTAGATGAAGTGGAAATGTTAAATACATGTAGGAAAGATTATACAATTGGCATATGAGTAAAAATAAGAGCTAGAAGAGCATAGGGTGGAATATGCACACTATGGGACAATACATTGTTCTAGTTGATACACACTAAAAGCACAAACCATTGGGTTATTTCTAGTCTCATGTATTGAACTTTAGGTATGAATTTTCATATTTTCAATGTCTACATGCTTGTTCATTATAGGGAAAAAGACTCAATGTTGGAGGTCATTGCTGGCCTTAAGAGGTTTAGAATATATAAAGAATAGTATTATAGGTGGGGATTATAATGTAGTCCTCTCAAACAAAGGAAAGAGGGAAGGTAGTATCATAAAGGATCCATTCAGGGAGAGCATGGAGGATCTTATATTTGATTGGGAACTAGTGGACATAAAACCGAAAATATGGAAGTATACCTGGACAAACAAGAGAATAGGTCCAAGACATGTAGTTTCTAGATTGGATTGTGTCCTTATCAACAACAATAATCTTTTGATAAATCAACTCATTTCTTCAAATATCATCCCTTCCAATGTTTTAGAACATAGGCCTATCAACTTACCTTCCATCAGTGGAAACATTTATGTCCCATCCCCTATAGGTTCAATCCTTTTTGGCTTCAAAATCCAAAAGTTGTGGAGATTATTTTTGAGACTTGGTGTATACCAATTTAGACCATTTATTTATGTAACTCATCTTACAAGATCCTAACAAAGAAAATGGAAAACAAGCTAAAAACTATTTTCCCTAAAATTATCTCTATCAATCAAGGTGGCTTTATGTAGAAAAGACATATCATAGATAATATAATATTAGTTCAAGAGACAGTATACTTCAATAAAAAAAGAAAATAAAAATGAATTCATATCAAAATGGATATGGAAAATGCATTTCACTAGGTAAGACATTCCTTTTTATTTGATGTTCTTTGTAAATTTGGTTTTGCAAAATATTTCATTCTTTGGGTGAAACATTACATTGGATCCCCTTGGATAGAACCCCTTGTGAATGGAAATCCAACACATTTATTCAAGTCTAAAAGAGGACTAAGGCAAGGATGTCCCCTCTCTCCCCTACTTTATATAATTATGACAGATTCTCTGAGCAGAATATTAGCGCGAAAAAGAGTTTTGGGATACCTGGATAGGATTAGTATAACAAGAGGTGTCAAGGAAATCAATCACTCCCAATTTTCTTATGATACTCTCCTCTTGGGGGGAGCTTCATCCATATGATTGCTGCAATATTTAAGATTTTCCTAGATCGACTTGTAAATGCCCATAGAGGAAAAGTAAACAATGAGAAAATCCATATTTTTGGATGGAATATAAGTGAACTTCTTCTTCAAAACATATCAAGAATTTTATACTTCCCATGCTTATCGAATTGGTGATCCTTTAAATATTTTGGCATGCCAATCACTCCACACAATCTAAATTTATAGATTTGGAAAAGTGTAGTCAATAAAATCAAGAATATAATGCAACAATGGGGTTTTCATTGGTTAAATCCGATAAGAAAAATAGTGCTAATTAAGTCCATATTATCAGCCCTTCCTATTTTTCAAAGTTCACCCTTGTTGGCACCAACAAGTGTCATGCAGTAAATTAGAAAATAAATACATAAGTTCATGTAGCAAGGTGGGAAAAACAACACAAAAACAATTCACCTCACCAATTGGAACACAGTCAGAGCCCTGAAAGAGAATGGGGGTCTAGAAATAAAAAATCCAGTCCTAATGAATTTGGCAATGGGAGTTAAGGTTCTTTGGAAACTTATATCTGGAAAACTTGAATAGTGGAAAGTGACTTTAATCAAAAGGTAGTTCCACACCAACATGAAAAGGTGTTTAGATCATCCTCTAAATGAGTATAGAGGATTTCCCATATGGAAGCTATGTATATTAGCAACATTGATGCTCCATACACATTTAAATTCGGTTTATGGTAATCATAATATGATAAAAATCTAGGAGGATAGTATCACGGGGAAACCCTCACTCACACACAATTTGTAAATTTCATAAATAAGAGTATGGAAGATTTTCCAAAATCTCAAAATTTTATTGGACCTTTCTCTTTGGGATAACACATCAAACAACAAGCGTAAGCCATTACAATTTGAGAACTTTTGGATTAACCACCTAGAATTCCAAGCTCTTGCTCCAAAATGGTGGAGGGAAGTCGCCATTTTTCATGGATCCAAAATTTTCTGCTTTCAATGGCGATTGAAGAGCTTTAAGCAAAGACTGAAGATATGGAATAGACAACACTTTGGAAATATTTTCGAAGCTCAGCCAAACCTGAAAGATCAAATGGAAAACATTCAGATCCAGATCAGGAACCACAACCTTATGAAGGACCTCAAAGCATAGGTTAATTTACTCAAACAATAGTTGGAGGAGCAACACTCTCAAGAGAAAATATTGTGGCGGAAAAAATCTTGAATACAATGGCTCCAATAAGGGGAACAAAACACCAAATTATTCCACTGTGTGACCATCCAACGTAGACACATCAATCACATTACACACCTAGTCACTGAGGAGGGACAAACTCTCCATAGACATGAATATATAGAGAAGGACTTGGTCTGTTATTACCAAGATCTGCTATCAGAGCCTCCCATTGAAATAAACCCTCATATCGAAAAGATCACCCAAAATATCCCCAACCTCATAACCTAGGAAAAGAATGAGGCATTTTAAAGACCAATCAAGATAGAAGAAGTGGACTCATCACTACATGACACCCCAGTTGGTAAGGCTTTAGGACCAGGCGATTTCACAATGGATTTCTTTCACTTCTGTTGGCCCATGATTCATGACGAAGTATGGGACATCATCGAATATTCTCACATCTCTGGGAAGGTTTTCCTTGCTCTCAATGCCACTTTTCTGACCCTCATCCAAAAATAATATCAATTCACTCATCCTAAATAGTTCAAACCAATTGGTCTCTGTAATGTCATCTATAAACTGCTAACAAAATTTATCGCCAAGCGCCTCAAATCACTCATGCCCAACATCATCTCCCATGAGCAGTCTGACTATGTGGAAGGTAGACAAATTCTCTATAGTGTCATCCTTTCCCATGAATTCATATGCTCACTCCAGAGCACATGCACTCCAGGTATGCTTTTAAAGGTAGATATTTCTAAAGCTTTTAACGAGCTCAGTTGGACGTATATGCAATCCATTCTTATTTCTTTTGGCTTTGCTTCAGATTGGGTGGTATGGATTCTAAACCTCACTTCCTCTTCCTTTTTCTCCATTTTTATCAATGGCATTCCCTCCCATCCCTCTATTCCATCTCGATGAATTCTTCAAGGGGACCCCCTATCCCCCTTCCTCTTCATCATTATGGCAGAAGGGCTCAATTGCTTTATCAAATCCTCTCTTGTGGACAAGTCTCTAGCTGGGCTCCCCCTTCATGGCATGGATTACCCCATTTCCCATAGCCAGTTTGTTGATGACACCCTAACACTGATCTCCCCCACCGTCCATGAAGCTATGATCATTCTCAATATCCTGCACACTTTCTACGCCGCCTCAGGAATGAAAATTAACACAGGAACATCTCAACTCTTCTTCTTCAACACCCCCTTGCATGTTCAGCTTCACATCACCAATATCCTAGGCTTCACACGTAGCTCCATTCCTCATGGGAATGGATTCTCTCTTCCATGGGAAAAATACTATCCTCCTGGACATATCGAGCGCTCAACTTGCCCAGCCGCCTCATCCTTCTTAAGTCAGTCCTCCAATCCTTGCCTATTTATTCCTTCTCTTCTTTAGCCACTCCAAGTTGTATTCTTACAACCATCAAAACCATTCAAAGAAAATTTCTTTGGAAAGGGGAAAAAATGGAACGCAAAATATCTTTGATTAGCTGGGAAAAAATTTGCAAGCCAAAACTACAAGGCGGTCTCGGCCTAAAGGACCCAACCACCCTCAACGAAGTCCTCATTGCGCATATTTGGTGGATATGGATGAAGTGATCTATGGACCTCTAGGCCAGACTCTTGAGGAAGAATTAGGTTCCACATATCGCTGAACACCATCTCATCAGATGGAATGAAAACACACAGGGATCCCTAATCTGGAAGGCTGCAAGACAAGGACAATCACTGATTTCCAATCATGCTTTCTGGGAAATACGGAACGAAAGGATGACTACCTTTTGTACTGACTCTTGGAAACAATGTCCCTCCCTAAAGAAACACCCTATTGCAGAAGTACTCCTTACCCCCACCACCGAGGTTGATTTAGTCAAGGTTGTAGAGTTTTGGTAAGAGAACCCCCTAGGTGCAACGTGGCATCTTTGGAAGTCCACCCCCAATGAACTTCACACTCCAACGCATGTTGATATTCATATTTGGCATGGCATAACTACTTCCCAAAAAATTATGATCTCTCAAGGAGACGACATATTAAGATGGGGGAATTCCTCACAAGGCACCGTCACCATCAAAGAGGCTTACAACATAAAGACCGCTTCATACTTGCTCCCCCAGGAACCAGTCTGGGAGAAAATCCGGTCGATCAAGAATTGGAAAAAAATAATCACTTTCCTCTGGCTCATCGCACATAATTCCATCCTCACTTGGGACAACCTCACCAAAATAGCGTTTATAGGGCCCTCCATTTTCCCTCTATGCTGGAAAGACTTGGAATCACAAAACCATCTTCTCATTCTCTTCTCCTACAACTCACAACTCTGGAATTACTATGCCTCTTTCATGTGCACTGCGGATTACAAGCGAGAAGGTTTCAAGGAAACCTTGGAAGCATGGAAGGACTCAACCTTCCAGTCTCCCATCGTAAACTATATTTGGTAGCTACTTCCAGGCTTCATTCTATAACAAATTTGGAAAGAGAGGAATGAACACATTTTCCTTTCGGCTCAGTTCAAGTGGAAGAAAATATGGCAATACATAACTAACAACATCCGGGAAACCATTCTCCTCCATTGATGGAAAGAGGAAGACTTATCCTGTCCCCCATAGGAAAATCACATCTTGGACAAATGGATCATTAACTTTCACCCTCATTCTGTGAGGAAACCTAAAAATTCACAAGCAACCTATAGTCCTTCACACTGGTCACCTCTAGCTCAGGGTCTCATAAAATTAAACTTTGATGGTGCTTAGGGATAAATTCCAAGTTGGAACCAGTGAAAAGAGAACCTACATCATTCGCAACCAAAAAGGAAACCTGGGGACTGCTGGCTTTGGCGTATTTCTTCGCAACAGTCAAGGAAGCATATTACTCATTACAACAGACAACATTGGGCACAACTCAAACAATGCAACGGAGCTATGGGGCTTAATCAAAGGTCTTTAGTTCACTCAAGACAATGGGTTTCACAATATGATCGTAGAGGGGGATTCACAAATAATTCTAAACCTATTTGTAAGGATTCTCAATTGAGCGGATCCAGACAACATCTCCCCTCGCTGGCGACTAATCATCGGACTTTGCACCATTGCAAATCTCATTTCACCTCACCTAGTGTTAGTTCCTTCACATGTGAGAAGAAAATCTAACCAGGTTGTAGATCATCTGGCTAATATTGGGGTGGACCTAGAAGGACTAGATATCCTCTATGCGTTCCCCTCCCATAGTGACCAACCCCTCTTCCAAGACTACTTTGCTAAGGCTCTTAGCACAAACAACCCCCTAAATGGGGTGATAGTGCGTTCCACACACCCAACTTGCAATTTTTTGCTCACTACCTTGACTCTTCCCATGTGACGACACCTATGGATCCCCTCCGCCTTAATTACCCCCTCATTCCTGCTACTACAAACTCTCACTTCACCACATCCTTAACTAACTGCTCCAGTGCATTCATATATGGACTCTCATCCTTTCTATGGTGTTGGTGCAAGGTCTTCTCCTCCTATGCTTGTGCGCCTTTACTTCCCTGCTCTCTTCTTATGGCTTCTTTTTGGTTCCTATCACCTTCCTCTACCAGTAATTCTGGCTCTCAGTCGCCCCCTCTAGTGCTTACTTGGTTTGTTATGGTCTTTTCTCCACCCCTACCTCTTGTTAGTCAAGCCATGCCTCGCCAACGAGGGAAGCCAAAGCGTGGTTCCCTATGGTACTAGAATTGCATGACCATGAGTAGTCGACACCCTCCCTCCTTCGCCACTACGCTCAACTTCTTGCCTCCATCCTCAACTCAATCCTCACCAAACCAGTTTGACCTTCCACCTCTTTCCTTGCCTTGGGAGTGCCATGTGGAATGGTTTGACCTCGATGGGAACTCTCTCGAATTTACTCCTGGACCATTCCCCGAATTGGCCTCGACCTCGCAATCAATGGTGGCACGTCCGTCTTGTCCACCACCCTACGCTCCTTCGCCACCCCCACCCCCACCCCTATTGCTAGCCTCTATTCCCTCGATGGAAGATGGTAACATGGACTCAAAAGAACTCTATGTGGAGGTGTCTCATAACCAGAAGCATCTCCAGTCAGAGTGTGTTTCTCCCTTGAGCCTCAGGGATCCAGTTTCAATTCTCCAGGACTTAGTCTTCGCTGTCTGGCAGGATGTTGATGATATCTGGTTTATACTAGAGCACTTGGACCAGTGAGTTACGCAGATTGAATCTATGCTCTCAACTCTCCTCCATTCCTTTCATTCTTTAGACTCGGGCCTCAATGCCCCCACTTCTCCAAGGGTGGTTCTTGTTCCATAATTCTAGGGGAAGGATGTGCAGTGTGTAGTTGGAGCAACACAGATGACCGTGGACGAGCACGACACCATGCATGGAACACGAGTAGCGAAATCCGAGGGAATGCATGCCCACCAGACACCATGATAGATGGCGGGCATATAGGTGTATGCATGCATGCTTTCTTTTGAAAATTGTCATTAGTTTTTGGAACGTTCAGTCTATGCTGTGGGCATTTGGTAATTTTTTTTTTTTTTCTGTGTGTTGGCTAGTTGATAGGCCTGGCTTAGGTCATTATAGTTTTTTTTTTGATAAACAGTCTATATTTTAGTTCAAATGCTTGGATAGGCCAAATCGGTTTTCCCATGGGGCGATTCCGATGAATATGTTTAACTTTCCATACCATATCTAGTCTATCTATGAGTTTGAGTTGGTTTCCTTTTAAGGCAACTCAACACTCCAACAACTTGAACTCAGGATGATACTGTAATTTTTGTTCATGACAGGTAATATATAGATATTACTTACAAAAAAAAAAAAAACACATCAAACAACAAGTGGTTGGAATGGAAGACAATGTCACCTCTAGATTAAATTTCTCCCCAACTAGATGTTATTTTTATTTATCTTCATGGTTTTGCTCCTATGAGAAAACTCAAATTTGAAAAGAGTGGTTGGGGTCTCAAATGCAATGAGTATGTGGTTAATATAGGCTACAAATCTGAATGATTGGAACTCCTGTTACCTCCAAAGTCTATGATTCAAAATCATATTCAAAAAGGGGATGGGATACCAAAAGTAAACATTATTTACTGGATCATGGTTCATGGGGGACTTCTAACCTTATACAATATTCAAAAAATATGAATCCAAGGGATGTTAAGATGTTCTTTGTGTAAGAGTTTAGAAGAAACCCATTTCCATATCTTGTTTGATTGTCCTTATTCCAAGCAAGTATGGAAGCATGCGTTTAGGGAGATTGAAAGTATACTTGTGCTTCCCCATTCCTGGAAGGAGATGTTCACAACTTGGTACAAAAAATATATTGGGAATGTTTTGAGAGAACCTATTCTAAAAAGAGATTGGCTTGCAATGACATAGTTTATCTATTGGAAGATCTAGCTTGCAAGAAACATATCACTTTTTTAGTAGGAGGATTCCAATCCTAGATCTATAGCTACAAAACCCTACGACCATCTAATTGAGGATATTGGTGCTAGACGAATCAAAGGACATAACATGTTGGTGTTGAAGTAGTAATAAAGGGTTTGGATTCAAGACATCTTCCTAGGAGGTTTCTTTGAACCAAGAAATTCAATTAAAAGGCCAAAAATTGAAACATCATGGAAAATTTGTTTAGAAGAAGGGGAATTCCAAAGATGGTAGTTATATTAGAACAAATATTTTCTTTTCTTTGATGGAACCTCAAAAGGAAACCTAGGGGTGGTAGGTGTAGGTAGAATCACCATAGATCTTGGTGGACATCAAGAAATTAGTTTTGAATGGGGTCTAGGTGAGGTGACAAATAATCAAGATGAAGCACTTTCCCTTTATTAACGACTCGAGCTCCTTGATACAAGGCATATCAAGAGCTTGATTGTTATTGGAGACTCTACAATCATTATAAGGCATACAGTCCCTTTATTAACAACTCAAGCTCCTTGATTCAAGGAAGATCAAGAGCTTGATTGTTATTGGAGACTCTACAATCATTATAAGGCATACATGCAATTTTTTAAACTCTAAATAACTCTATTGTAATTTTAATATATTAGGTTACACAACTATATACTAATTTTATATAATTTAGTATTTATAATTTTATTTACAATTATTGCAACATAAATCATTCACCTTAACAACAATTAGTAATTTTCTTTTTGATGTATATGTTATTGGTTATATTATGTTAGTCTAAAATATAATTTATTTAAAAGGTTATAAATTATAATTTTTTTTAATAAATTATAAATTTATAAAAAATAAAGTGAAAACACTCATTATATGGTCATAAAAAAATTTTAGTTTCACCAATAAAGTTGAAATTAAATTTCAACCCTAATAACAAGTAAAGTTATTTTGTATGAATAACTTGTCGTTTAAAATGCCATACAAACCAATAAAGTTCGAATTGAGAAGTTAGAGGTTTTTCCCAACTCCATAAAATGCTTTCACAATTGGATGATGAGACCAACAATGATGTTGGTGAAGTTTGTTGCCACGAGACCAATAATGTTGTTGGTGATGTTTGTTTCCACTGTAGCCCTAATGTTCATGACTATATGGGTATTTCCTTTGATGCCTCCATGGGACAAACCCATATTAAGCAAGAAAAGACTCCCCTACAATGGATTGAAAAGGAGAGATATCATTTGAAAAACAATGATAATTATGTGAATATTGCAAAGGGTGGAAACAAATCGAGATGAAACAAAGTAATTGAAGAAATGAGAGATGTGAGTGGGTTATATATATAATAATAATAATAATAATAGAAAGATGGAAGAGTAGACTTTGTTACCGAGGAGAGCAAGGATGTTATTGAAATTAATTTAAATCCAAAAAGGATTTGTTATCGAGGAGAGAAATGATGTTATTGAAATTAATTTAAAATCCAAAGAGGAAACACGAAGTCTATTTTCACTTGTTCAACTTTTCAAAAAATGTTATTCCAATAAAAAATCACTTGATTATTACATCACTCTTATCTTTTGAAAAAGTTTATTTTAGTAAAAACATGTTACCCTACCCTATATGAACACAATTATTGCCTAAACATTATTCTTATAATAACCAATTGCCACTTTTTAATACATGATTGTCCAACTATCAAACACTACTACATATGGGCGGATTATTCCACGAAATTTTTCCACGTTTCCATTAGTTTTATCTTTTTTTTTTAAAAATAGGGAGGGATTTTCGTCGATATTTCCATGAAAGTTCGAGGCAATATCCACGAATAGGTGATTTTAACTTGTTTGATATTTTCTTGGCAATAGCGAGAAAATTTTGCCTATCTCATTGGTCAGTGTTAACGGCTAGTTGACTATTTGATCTATATATGCCTGACTTTAAGAGACTTTGTGACACAACTGCTATAGTTGCGACACTGTCCTTGGCCTTTGTTTGAGTTGTTTGTTTTTTCCATCACCCATCGGTTGAAAAAATCCAATTCTCGATCTACATAGCTGGGATTTTGAACTTGCAAGGTTAGTGTTTTTTTTTTTATTGATGTACTCATTTAACTTGTAAATTTTTGTTCAAATGTCCAAATTTCATGTAGCTTGTTTTTTCCTTGATAATATATTATATGTGTAGTACCATATATCATGTCTTTGGTTTTTGGATCTAGTTAGTATATTCTATGGAAAAAGGGTATGTGGATTCCATAAAATTCTAGGTTTATGGAATCCACATACCCTTTTCCCTTCAATTGTAGCTATAATGTCTCTCTCTTTTCATTGATAAAGATATGGAATTGCTCTTGAAACTCAACCCTGATTGGTGAAATGATAGTAATTGATTGTCATTTTCTT
>ML778504.1:1326775-1343451 GCA_009831015.1 Picea engelmannii | reverse complement strand
TTCCTTATAATGTTAAGACCCAACAAAACATAATACATAAATACCTTTCTCTCTCACTTTTACATCACATCAATCCATCTCATCTCATATGGTTTCACTATCCCTCTTCCAAACTCTCTAAATAATACATTCTCATCCTTCTATCTAGATGCACTCTCACTATGCTATTCTCATTCTAAATCCCAAACCTCCCCAATGATTTTTAACTCAATATTTTTTTTTTCTACCACACACCAATTAACAAAATAAATATATGATCTATTATACCTAGTTCCATAATTTCTTGCCTTTGTCCTCTCCCTGGCTACAACAATGAGGTAGCCCCTTATTCTTCTACGCCTTCACTTTTCCTTATCTTTTCATTAGTTTTCAAAATCAACATTTTCTAACATTAAAAAGGTCCCATGTCTTAACACACTTTTATCAAGTTGAATGAAGCCTTGTTCCTATTGGGAGTTTTTCCGGGCTAGCTTAGACTTCCCATTATCAACTCTAGCTACTTCTTACCTGGTAGCACACAATATTACCTAATTCTCCCCTTGTCTTGTTCCTCTCCTAGTGTTCCATGCTCTCCTATATGCTCTTACTCTTTTTCTAGTCCTTCAAATGCTTGGGGAAAGTATTACCTCTCCTCCTTAGCTCTTCTTCCTTACACCCCTTTTTCTCCATTTTTATTTGGTCATAATATCGATGGGTCCCTTCTAGGTCATTATCTCAAGAAAGACCCTACTTAAGATAACCTCTACCTAGTTAGGATTAACTATCACTTCTTTGGTCACTTTTCCAAGATGTCCCCCTTAATGGTCACATTCCATAGCTTGCAACTATGGAGTCCCTCCCAATGGTGACATTATATCTTCCTTTTATCCTCTCTCCTCCACTAGTATACCATTGGTATTTTTCACTTCTATGCTTGCATTGAACTTAGGTTGATGCATGTCACCTCCTACACTTACATAAAATACCCCATTGATGTATGCCACCTCTCATTCTTGCACTAAATCTAGGATCACCATCAAGGCTTTGTCTAGTTTCAAATTGGTGACTAACTTTGGTTGTATATGGACAAATAATGTTTTAAGGGGTAGCATCATAAAAAACTCAAGCCTATTTGCTATTGTTCCTATATTGTTCTTCAATATATTAATGACAATGGTTGTCATTATTATTTCTCTTCCTTGCTAGACATCCATAATATCATTTATGTCAATCATCTCAAGCTATATGAGCCATCTATTCTGGAAGAGGGAGTTCAAGTCTGCCACTTAGCAGATAATATCCATACACTAGTGGACCTGCACACTTGCTACACTTGTCATCAATGAATTATTTCCTATCTTGTTGAATGCAAAGATCACCATCCCACTCAGGATAAATCACTATCCTAAGTTTTTTTTAAAAATAACTTCTTGCATCTTGTTGAGAAAGTAGAGACATTGTAATATGGTATACCATATTACATTGTAATATGGTAATACCATATCTCATGTATTTTTATTTTTTTTAAACTTAAAGAACATGTTGCAATAACGACGAAAGTTCGTTGCACTTTGCCATTGTTTTGCGTCGCACATACATCATCTGCGTCGTAAGTTTTGTCTCTGCCATAAATTTTCGTCGCTATTGCCATGCTTTTGCGTCACAACTTTCCACAGTTTTTTTTACCTTAGCACGGATTTTCATTCTTGTTGCGACGAAGTTTCATCGGTATTGCAATGATTTATAAGGTAAACCTATCTTGATGATGATGACACATGGAGGGATAATTTCATTGCTATTTCCACGAACATCTATTTCGTGGATATAGCGATAAAAAAATAGCAACAAAAAAAGTCTTTTCTTTCGTGGAAGTTGCGACGGATAAGTGTGGCAATAACAACAAAAAATTGTGGCAAATTTGGTCATATGTAATAGTGATACAATAGTGGTCCTACATTACACTATACACAATTATTGTACTATACTAACTTTTTAAAAAGTTTTATTTTATTCCAATAAACCTTACTATACACCTTACTATACATGGAGATAATTATTGCAGAATGCCAATTTTTCAAAAAACATAAAGTTATTTAATTAATTCTTTGAAATTTTTTATTTTACTCCAATAACCCCTATTTCACATAGACATAATAATTACATAGATCCAATTATTCAAAAAAACTTATAGATAAACATTATTCAATAAAATATATTATCACAATTCATTAATACATTTTTACACAAATCCATATCTATTATCATGTCCACTACCCAGTTGTATCAAATATAATTATCACAATTCATTAATAAATTTTTGCACAAGTCCATATCCATTGTTCACTACCTTTTTTTTCCACTAAAAATTTCACATTATATTAAGATATATAATATGTTCAAAATGTCGAAATCATTATATCCAAAATACTCTCCATGAGTACCCATCCCTACCCATATCAGAGAAGCTACATAGCACATAAAATATACCTTCATTAAATTTCTTGCTAGAAAATCTAAGCATTAGACAACAACTGTTACTTCTTTGACTTACATACAAACCAAAAAAGCACAAAAAGACAACCTTCATAACATTCTTCACACAGATAGAGCCCACTAGAAAGACTGCTAGTACAACTTTAAAAAGAGCCTTGGTCCCTCATGACCATCTACCCACTGATTGTATGCTATGGATCAAGGGCGTGCAATGAGGGCCTTCTTAGATAAAAAAATCAGCCTCTTGATTCTCTTCCATGTATACATGCAAAAATGTAATAGTTGAAAAAAACTTGAAGAGTTCATTTATCTTGTCCTTCTAACAATCAATTGAGATTTCCTGTAGAGATCCTTTTTCATTGAGCCAATCAATTACTATTTTTGAATCCCAAATAACATGAAAGTCAGTGATATATAGACTATGAGCCAAGGTTAGAGAATCCCAAACACCCAAAAGTTCTGCTCTTGTATTTGTTCCTCTGCCATATTTAAGAGTCCACTTGTAGACTAAATGATCATTGATTTTGATTACTCCACCCACACCACTTTGTTCCCCATTTTTTTGGGTGGCCCCATCAAACCATCCTATGATTCTATTAAATGGTAAAGTGTGGAATGTACGACTAAAAGAGTGCCTATTTTCCTGTGGCCTTTGACTTCTCACTGCACCTAAGGAAAGAAAATAAACCTTCTCAAGAGATGGTTTCCTTGACTAAAAAATAGCCAAGTTCCTTTCGAGCCAAATGAACCAACATATGAAAGTTGGTAGTGATGAAAGACTATGATTCTAGAAATCCCAGTTTGCAAAACAATCCTTCACTGAATTTCTTGTCCACCCTGTAGAAAGCTTGTGCTCCTCTTTGATCTTTTTCCATATAGTGCGAGTAAAAGGACAATAAAAAAAAATATGAGTTCAAGATTCCCCATTCCTTTGCAAACATGACAAAATACTTGCCCAACCCATCCTCTCTTTTGAAGTTTATTCCAAGTAAGTAATTTGTCTTCAAGGAGCAACCAGGAAAATAATTTAATCTTTAGTGGGGAATCCCATCCCCACAAAGCTCTCCTCCATCCTTAGATTTTGTTTTTCCATATCTTGGCTACAAGAGCATTGTAAACATTTTTTGTTGTTATCATTCCAGAACTATCACCACCAGTCCATATTAACTCATCTTGTCTATCAGAAATAGAGATACCAACTCCAATCAAGCTCACCCTATACCGATCCCAAGCAGATGCGTGGTCACCTTCCAAAGACAACTCTATACTAACAAGCCAATTGGAGCAGATCAATCCTTTCATCGGAGCACAACTAGATTGAAAAATAAAAAAAAACACATTTTTACTATTTAAAACAGTAATCAAAACAGCAGTAAGAATGGAATCCTTCCCCATGTCCAAAATTTCATCCTTTCCAACAATGATGGAATCGCACACACATGGTTTCCAAGTGAGCCAATGCAAAATCAAAGGTAAAGAGTTCAGAAGGTTTTTCCAAGTTTGGGAGCTAAAGGAAGTGACTGTCGAAGATGAACATAGCCTAGTCAACACAGATATGTGGGGAAAGTATTTGTCTTTTAATACCCTCTGCCAGATGCCTGGATGCATCAATCTGTGCCACAAATATTTTGCATCCAAATCCCTAAAAAAAAATAGATGTTTCTCAGTCCCCATATGCCATACACCTTGGGTTTTGCAATAGTCTCCCAATTACACAAGTGAAGGGTTGAGGCTTGTTTGTTTCCAGACCAGAGATAGGAGAAAACCAATTTACGAATCATGTTCAGGACTGAGGCTGGGATGTGTGCCAAGGCCATCCAATAAACCGGATGGATTTCGAGCACCACTTTAATCAAAACATATCTTCCTCCCAAGGAAAGAAAAACATTGCACCAATGATGAATACAATTCTCATATTTCAACAAGAGCCACTGCCAATCCTCCACCCTGTAACTTTCCATCTTTAAAAAAAATCCCAAATAATTAAACCCAATCGAAAGGCTCAGAAAGATAAAATGAAATAGTGATTTCAACTAGTCTAGAAGAACCCGTTGGACACCAAAGTGTAAAAAGGTGGACTTATTAACATTAATCATCAATCCAGTTGCACCACAAAAACAAATTAAGAGTGTGTGAATCTCTTGCCACTCAGAAAAGGAAGCTTTGGACAGAATAAGCACATCATCCACAAAGAGTAGATGGAGAATCTTAACCATTCTAGAAACCTTTATTCCAGTCAGCTTCCCTTTAGATTGAATTTGTTTTAGAGAGAGGCTCAAACCCTCCATCACTAAAATAAACAAAAGAGGAGACAGTGGAAAACCCTGTCGCAATCCTTTTCCACTATTGAAAAATTGTGTGGCCTCCCTATTGATCAGAATGGCATATGTTGTCGAGGCTACACTTGTCATAATCCAGTTTGTCATTAGATGTCCAACTCCACAATGAATAAACATAAGCCTTAGATAATCCTAGTTAGTACAATCATATTCATTTTTTAAATCCAGTTTCAAAATGATATCTTGAAGTTTTTTTGCCTTGATACTATGAAGGCACTCCTGTGCTGTCCCAATAGCATCTAGAATCTATGTACCCTTGAGGAAGCCCAATTGTTCTTCAGACAAACTATGAGAGAGTATTGGTCTGATTATCCTCGCTATCACCTTTGTAATAATATTATAACATAAATTGCATAGAGCTATGGGGTGAAAGTTCGGGAAGGAAGTAGGATGATTGGTTTTTGGAATCAGAGCTATGAAGGTAGAATTAATCGGTTGGTAAACTTCGCCATGAATTCTAGTTTCCTCCACCACAACAAGTAAATATGGACCAACCATGTCAAAGAAGTGAAGGTATAATTCTACATCCCACCCATCAAGGATTAGACTTTTATCCTTGGAGAAACCTTTAAGAGCATCTGAAATTTCCTCAAGTGTGCATGGATTTTCAAGAGAAGTGACTTCATCCTCCAAAACAAGCTTTGGATACAAGCGAACAATATCCCTCTGATCACACAAATTAATCTCTCTCATGTCTTGTAAAAAATATTTGAAGTAGGATACTGCTTCATCTTTAATAGCATCCTAACGTGAATGAACATGACCATATTCATTAGTAATGTCCCAAAGGTGTTTTTGATTCCTCCTATAGCTCACAAATCTGTGAATTGTTTTTGTGTTATTGTCACCACTCTTAATCCAGACAACCCTACTCTTTTTCCTCCAACGTTCTTCTTCTACCAACATAAATTTGTTTCGCTCTGCCTCCAATGACATCAAACACTGATCAAAATCATCATTAATGTATCCTTTAAATTTCCAAGCATAGAGTAATTCTAGATCAGCTTCCATTTTTTTAATATAATCTTATTCCCGAATAATTTTTTCTTTCAAACATAATTTTACTCTTTTTTAAAGAAGAGAAAGCCTCTCAAATAATCTTCTTTGAGCCCCTTCGACCTACTGAAACCGAGCATCATACCAAACTTCACAATCTAAAATGGAAAAAGAGTCATCCCGTAACCAAGCAAAATTGAACTTAAACGGATGAGCTATCACCTATAGGCCAATATCCAATTGAAGAATAATTGGAGCATAATTAGATATGTATGGGAATTCCACCCACGATCTATATTTCATAGATGGACCTATTAAATCCTCCACCACAAAAAATCTATCAAGTCTTTTAACAATACTTAAATCCCCGATCTACCATTACACCACGTTGGTTCCAGCTCTGTCGGAGCCACATACACCAATGAGGAATTACCAAAATAGTTCTTGAAAAAGACTGCCAAAGGATTGGTTAAGGATTCCAAACCCCAAATCTCATATGAGTTCAATGTGAAGTTCATATCCCTTGCCATAATCAGATTAGCATGAGCTAACAGACCCCTATCTTCCAATTTTTTCCAAAAGTTCTTTTGGTCTGTGCAAGGACCATAAACATTCAGAAGTGTGAGCTTCCTTTTATATACTAGACTGGAACCAACAAAGGTAGTAATCAAAGAAGAAGGACTGTCCAAGTCCCAAGCTCCTGCACCTCTAGCTCCGAAGAGTATCCATTTATGAAATTATCCTCCGAGGATGTCACGTCAATAGGCTCACTAAATGGATGGTGACAATCCTTCCTAATATGTCCTATTTGTCTGCATCACGAGCACCAGAGAGGAATCCATAGATAATATAATCTTTGTGTGAAGACCATACCACGCCATTCAATTTCCAAGGACTCCAACAGTCCCCCATGTATATCAACCTCCACTAAGATTTTAGGCATTCATTTGTCCCTAGAATGTAACATGTCCCCTGCAATCTTAATGAAATGGCCAAGAACATTCCCTATGGCCTCCATTGCTTTATAATTCCACAACTGCAGCAGAAGGCCCAGTAACATAACCCAAAGATAATGAAAACTAAAATATTATGTCGTCGAGTCAAACTTAAGTCTCCAGCTCTTAAGCATAAGGCTACCACCTTCAAACACCCAAAAATTATCTAAAATCTACGTAGTGTCTTCAGGGGTTTTGAAGACAAAACCGAACCAATCCCTCGGCAAAGTCAATAACTTCGGTGAGTAACCCAGGATGGGTTCCCAAGTAGCTTGCATCCACTCCATGACAGAAAGTTTGGAGAGCAAATGATAAGCCAACCTACCCACTAGAGCACACATGGTGAGTGAACAAGAATCTTCCAACCCAATGTCCATACCCAGAACCATTTTCCGCTTAGTTCTTTTAGGCTTCCACACCCGCACAGTTTTCTTAGGAATGAATCTATTCCCTATCAAGCCACCTCCCTATGTTATCCAGGTGGATATCGGTGGCCACCCACCTTTTCCAACTGGCTCAAAACAATTTTCTGACAATTTTGGTAATTTATTATTTTTAGCAGTTTTTAACTTCTAGGGCCATTTTGAGGCCCTAAACGATGTTTTTTTGGGAAAACAGGTTTTCAATATGCAAGTTCCTTCCATATTTCTCCTAAAATGAATCTCCTCGAAGATACCTTTTCAACAGGCTATCATACGCCTAAAAAACGATCGTATGAAAATGTTACGACTCCGGGAAGTTGATGTACTAACTTACCCAAACAGGGCCCACATGACTTTTGGCACTTCATCTCCTAGGGTTAGGTTTTTGGATGTCTAGGGTTTTTGACATTCCTAATTATTGTAAAAAGGCCTTCATAGCCTCATTGTAATCATCTTCTTGCGAATGCGACTAGCCATCACATTTCTTCTCAGAGATAAGTTGCCACCATTCTAGCGAGTCTTTCACTCTGTATTTTACAGTCTATGCACATTTATTTCATTAATAGAAATCATGTATTACTGTATATCTTTGCCTCAGGTTATAGTTCTGATATATCTTTTTTATATTACTGTATCTCTGTGTTTATGGTTGCATCTCTGATACATTTCTGTTATATTATTGGATATCCTTGATATCTTTGTGCATTTCTTTATTATATCTCCGCTCTCATTTCGTGCCGAAAATAATCTGGATCAGCGGTATCAGAGCAGGCTTCTCTTGATTGTTTTTTAGTGTATGTCCCTGAAGAGGTCCAAGTATAGCAAGTTGGGTCTCGAGCTTATCTCTCTTGAAGACAATCACTCTCGCACACCTAAGAAACCCTCCATAGTAGAAGAAAAGAAAAACGATGGAGTAGATGATCCTATCAATATGTTTCTTGAGCAAGCTCTCATGCAACAGAGGGACGAAATGATGGAGAATTTTTACCACATCCTTCAAAGCTTTCTGATAGCCATAGACACATATTCATCAAGCGACCACTTTGGAGGCACCTCGCCTTTTAAGGTACAGGTCAATTTTGATATTCCTATATTTGAAGGTTAGATAGATACAGATGCCCTAGATAAATGGTTAAATATGTTAGAAGGTTATTTTTCCATTCACAATTTTTCCGAGAGAGAAAATATCACCTCGCACTCCTTAAATCTCTCCCCCATGTCAAACATTGATGGGAAACTTACTGGGAGCAAAGTTCCACAGAGGAATCTGGAATATATGGGGTCGAGCCCACTTGCGATTTTTTTGTGAATGTGGTAAAGGAACAATATTACCTTGTTTGCACTATGAGGACCAGTGCATGAGATGGACCACGCTACAGCAAGAGAGGGGCCAAGCAGTTCCAGAGTTCACCAATACCTTCCATACCTTGCGCACCAAGCTAGGTATCAAAGACTCTGAATGACATTTGGTTTTGAAATACCGTGGAGCTCTACACAGATACATCCAAAATGAAATGGATTTTCTGGACATCTCATCACTCAGTTCTGCTTATCGATATGTTGTTAAAATCGAGTAGATGTTTAAGAACCAGAACAAATGGGAGTTCGGATCTGCAAATCCACAAAAACCAAAGTATAAGAAAGATGACCCTAACAAACAGCTTCCTGAAAACCATTCTAAGCCACATGAAAAGAAGGGTCAAGGGAAGAAAAAGGAGGACACCAGAAAATGATGTGATTTCCACAAAATCCCTTGGCACAACACCGATGAATGTCGCTCAAAACAGTCATTGGTGGCCGAGATCAAACACAAGGAGCCGAACCCTAATTCAGAATTTGATTATGAAAATACTGGTAAAAGACAGATCATCGACGCAGACCCCACTGCTATTGTCGCGAACGCAACAATTCAACTAGAAGAACCAAAAGATCCTGAAGACGGGGAGCACCTTTTTCATTCACAATGGTGGGTGAAGGGGACCCCATTGAATTTTATTGTTGATAGCGGAAGCTAGAAGAACCTCATCTCAACAGAGGTCGTCAAACAGTTGTGATTGTTGACAACACCACACCCGCAGCCATATGACATTGGGTGGCTTCACCAAGGATGATATATTCATGTCAGCCAACAATGTTGATTATCATACAACATCCAAACCTTCAAGCATGAGGTATTATGTGATGTTTCCCCACTGGATGTTTGTGATGTTCTCTTGGGCCAGCCATATATGTGGAGATGCCATGCTATTTATGAATCTCGACCCCATAGTGTCATTGTTTCTCTAGGGGGTCATCTCTATAGAATACCAGAGGTAGTTCCAACTATTGTTCCACCTAAACAGTGCCGCATGGTAGTATCTCACTCTGCAAAATTCAGCTTCTTCACAATCTGTTCAAAAGGGGAACAAAAGGACACCACAACCACTACAGCCTCACCCCAAGCACCTTTTGTTATCACTCCAAGAAACTCCTTAGGTTTGTAGGCTAAGGATGCTTGGTAAATTAAGAAATCAATAATCAATGTGTGTGGATCAATGGGATAACTGAGGATGGCTAATGAGAAGAACAACTTATCGGGCATTCGAATGAGCCAATGCTTTTAGAAACCAATAATCAGATGCAGTAATTTGGAATGGGGTATGAAGAACACTATTCTAGATAACCAAGTACATTAACATGCAGGGTCATACAAGATAGTAAGAGTTCATTCAATTTTAATTCATGAGCCAAATAAGAAGATGACAGTTCTTAATAGCTGAGCTAAATTGAATCGAATTACAGAGCAATGAAACACATGAGAAAATATGATATTAGTAACAAAAGAAAACTGTGATTCATATCAAAATAAGAGTCTAAGTACATAGGCCAAATGTATCCAAGATTGAACCCCTTGTCTCTTAGAAAAGAGAGGCATTTATAGCCTATTACAATCAGTTTTCAGATCCTAAAACAATGGATCTGATATTCTAAAAATAGAAAGTCAAAACTGTTTCACAAAAGATAAGGAGAGATCCTCAAGATGAGGTCAACCTCTATCTTTTGGTCTTCAAACATTGGTTGAAAGTTGATGAAGTGTACCCTAGCCTTCCAAGGCTCTTTGATCTGTTCCTTTGAAAGTGGAATTCGAATTTGATGATGTGTGCAAAAAATCCCTATCATTTTTCCCTTGAAAATCACCAAATCTAGTCAAAAAATTCCCTTTTGACTTTCATCTCCAAGAATGGCCTTCAGATTTTGATTTGATAATTCATAACCAACTTATTGAAGAAGAATTCAAACCATTCAAACCCAAAAAATTCTGATCTGGGCAAAAATTTGGCTATTCTGGCCGTGACAGGCTTTCAACAGCTAACTTACCTGAAAATCTGCTCCTTAGCTGTTGAAAGGCAGAGCTTTCAACAGCTAACTAGTTATAATTCTGCCTTCTGCGCTGGTGAAAGCACAAAGTTTTTTAAAATCAAATTTCTCAGTCATGGAGAGTCCTTTTTGCATGCTTAAATAGTCGATCGACATCTACAAATCCTAAAATTTCCAATGGTTCTTTCATATCTGCATTTGGATCTCGGGAAGCTAGTAAATTTTTCCCTACAAGATTAGGCATCGTTCTTTCAAAAATGCTGGTGCGTTTTTGATCGCTGACTTCTGGCTCCAACTGGGATGGATACCTCCCTGTGAGTTCTCCAAGAACCTAGCAGACCTTGTACCTTTAGTATTGGGCCATGGAGTCATTCATCCCTTTCGGAGGTTAATGAGAACACACACGGGCTCGCCTAAACCACCGAAAATAGAAACTTACCCAAAATCAAAACTTGATGAATCTTGATTACATGCAAGAGTACAAAGACCTCAGGGCTTGTTAGATGAAGCTCCTCTCTCTGTTTACAGTGCTTCCAATTCTCAGTATGAAGTCAACAGGCACATCCACCATGACTATCTTCCATGATTAGGAGAGACATGAGGGTTTTCACCAATTGCATATTTCAGCCTTCCAGAAACACAATAAGGAAACCAATCTGCACCACCACAACGGAGGGTGTTGCTGGTTGTAACCATGTGTCTGTAAATTTTTTTCGGATCGTGTATCAATACAACAACAACTTTAGATACAAAGCATTTCTAGATCCTCTGATATGTGCAGGTAGCCTTCCACGCTGGTGAAAGTTCTGTTTTATCTTTGAGAAGAAAATAATGCAGAGCAACAATGATCTTTGTTTCTGCCAGACTTGTCCATAATATCTGAGCATGGTCTTCAAACATAGATTCACTCTTATCCTAATCTCCACTGTCACTGCTGCCGCTGTCTAGATCTGAATCACCTATAGTTTTAGTTGCCATCCGTACCAGACTCTTTTGCTCAGAGATTTGGGGTATGTCTTCTCTATACAGGCTTGAGCAATCTTTGAAGAACTAGAGCAACTATTGAATGTAGCAAGCTTCCGAACCACAACTGCAAAAAAGAATTTCCAGAAGCAATTTTGCAAAAAAGTAACTACTATGAGAGAACCTGCCAAAATATCAATCTTCTAAAAATTCCCAAGGAGAACTGGGCCGAACAACTCCAAACACTGGACTGCTAAACAACCTGTACTCGACAGTCTTCAAAGATCAAACTTGAAACTGCTGAAGATGATTGTTTAGTTATCTTCAAAATAAATCTGTTGATATGCTTATTGAGTGGAAAGGTGTCACTTGATGGCTGTGGAATATGATTTCATTTTGTGTTGTACCTTGAAAATGTTGAGGCCCCTGAATGCCTCAAGACATGAGGTTCATGCACACCATCTCCATCTGAAATGGGGTGTGATCTCCTTAGTGTGAGCTCTTAATAAAGGTGTAAAATTAGAATCACATATGGTTTCATCATTCACTTGCAAACCATTTCCTTCCTTATCCTCAAGCTCTTCCCTCTGATAATCTTCTGCCTTCTCATTTACCTCTATAGGTTTTCTGGCTATGGAACCTATCAAATCAATAGATTTTTGGAGAGGCTCAACACATTCACAAATTATTGCAAGTGTATCACCTATTTGACCACCACCTTCACTGTTCGATGAGTGTATGTCTTCCTTCCTGGCACAAGCTTGATATAAAATCTTCTCCTCCTGAATATCTGGAGCTGTTTCTATTGGGATGGCTATCTCTAATTTCTGACCCATTGCACAATCAGAAACTGTTTTTTCCTGGCAATCTCTGGAAATCCCAAACAACTGCATGCAGTCATTTTGACACTGCTCTTTCTTTGCCTTGATTATATGAGCAGAGGATGTTATATTAATATGTCGATCAACCTCATATGAACTTCTCAGTTGAGAATCTTTATCCCGGCTTGTGTACCAATTCCTTTGTCACTGCCATCAACGATTTTCGAATCACTGCCAGTATTATCATTTTTCTCATTACTACCTGTACTGTTAACAGGACCAATTACACCCTGCAGCCTCACAACCTTTTGAGTTTGGCTATTACTGATACTGCCAGAGCAATTGGCACTTGAATTCTGGTGTCTCTTCCAAATATGCTTCCATATATTCTTTAGTTCATTCTTCCTAAGAGGTTTGATAAGGAAGTCCACAACACCCATAGTCAGACATTTGAAAATTAAAATCATAGAATCATGCGAGGAATTATGTGTATAATTGATGACAGATAGATCTCGAGTCAAAGAGTGTGACCTGGCACGAGATTATAGCCTTCTTAATGGTTTTTCAGTTTATCAACAACATGAGACATTAGATAAGACTCACACCAAGGATTATGTGTCAAGTTCAAATGCTATAACTCAAAAACTGATTGTGACTCAACAAACAAGAGCAGATGTTTCAGGCAAGCATCGAATCAAGATTTTGACGAGGTAATAGGTATTCAGAGTTTGACAAGTATTGAACTATGACTTAGCAATAGGAGGAATACTTAGATAATCAACATGAGTCATGATTTGACCAATGGATTAACTCGTTGATCAGATATAAAGCAATGTAATTTAAAACATTTGATTCGAGTTATTAGTCAGGGTATTCTGGAAAACAGGCTCAACAATTTTTTAGCAAGAGCTAGAGTTCAAACGTGAAATGAAATCTCCATTTGGCAAAGGATATGGGCAACATTCAATTAATGAAGGAAGATGCTCAGCAAAAACCGTGACATAACTGACCTGTTAATGGAGCTTGAGGCGACAATTGCTTGAGCTTTGATTACATAAGCAAATTTTGAGTCTTCGATGATTAAAACGCACACCTATGTGATGAGTTAGCTCTGTAAACTGGAGTTTCGACCATCTGTTTGGAACTTCGAGTGAAACTAGAGCTGATATTACATTCCTAGATGTGAGATTTACGACGCCAATTTGGAATTTAGTCCCCTCTTAGAGCTCTGAAGGAACTGGGCTAGCTATATCCTGCCTGTCAAGAACCCATGTTTTCATGCGCCGAGATACCAACCCCCTAAATACCAAATCTCGTGCAACAGAATGAGAATAGCTTCTACACCATGTAGCGAAATGGATTTAAAGTCCCTCCACCTTCCTCTGAACACAAGAAGTATTTGGTAGCAACAAATATCATTTACCCTTCTTGGCCGCAGCCTTGGTGATCTCGGCACCAGTGGGATCTTTTTTTTTTTTTTTTTTAACAACCTTGATGACTCCAATAGCAACAGTTTGATGCCTATCTCTCACAGGAAAATGACCTAATGGAGGATACTCAGAGAATGTCTCCACAACCATTGCCTTGGAAGGAATAATCTTAATAAACCCAACATCTCCATTCTTCACGTTGAAGCCAACATTGTCACCGGTTGATGCTTCTAGCAGAGCTTCATGATACATTTCTACAGACTTAACTTCAGTTGTCAACCCAGTGGGACCGAAGGTTACAACCATACCAGGCTTAAAAACACCAGTTTCAACACGCCCCACAGGCACCGTTCCAATACCACCAATCTTGTACACATCCTGTAGTGGCAATCGAAGGGGCTTGTCAGATGGTCTCTTGGGCTCAGACACCTAGTCAAGGGATTCCAATAGAGTTGGGCCCTTGTACCAATCCAGTTTAGTGGATCGCTCAATCATATTGTCTCCTTCAAACCCAGAAATGGGGACAAAAGGGATTTCAAGATCTCCTCACCTGTTAGATGCTTCTCCTCCACATTAACCTTGGCTAGAAAGGAAGAAATATTACTTTTTGTTAACTGAGAGGAAATCTCCTTGGCAACTACGACAGGATCAAGAGACATTGGACCTGACTCATATGCAGGCACAAAGTTTCCATTTTGGTAGCCAGCCAAAAAGTGATAGGCAACTTGACCAGGTGTGAGTTTAGATATAGAAGGAATAACTCCCGAACTGTCAGCAGCAAGCATGATCATCGAAGATGGAAATTTGAAAAGGTTTGGTGCTTTAGAATCTTTTACTTTTAAAAATTGTTTCTACTCCATCAAGACCGAAAGCAACACCTACCCCATTTAACACCAAAACTTTCTGTAGAGCTGGGAAACTCTGAACTGTCTTTTCTGATGCAAATAACAAAACTATGGATTCTTCATGTGCAAGAAGCCAAGCAGGCAGGGGAAGGGTACTGCGTGCAGATATTGCTGGTGTAGCTGCAACTTTTAGTGCTCCCTTCAAGGCAGAAGTATCTGAGAAAGCTTTTCCACATAGGATTAAGGTTGATTGTTCATAGTCTATTGCAATAAACCCACCATTTTCATTTGGCCCAAGCACAACAAATTTTGGAGGAACAACTGACTTTGCTCGTCCCTTTTCAACAATGTTTTTCCTACTTATTCAACAATGACTGAAAGCGATCTACATGCTCATAGGATGAGATTAATTTTCTATCTACTCCTACTCTAACCAGTAGAGGCAGATTGATCAAGTAAAACTGAATTTCCAATGCAACCAAGTAAGAAACTGATTTACTGATATCATGCTTGATCTTGACTTGAACAACAATGGAAGCCATATCATGCAGAAATGAGGTTTGAGTGGATGATAAAGATAATCTCCTACTGACAAAAATATCTTAACATCCATGTTGCTGATAGAATCCAAAAAGTCAGCAATAGGGTCTTCAAAATCATAAAAGAATACCTCTTTGGACTGCTATTCCAACTGACTGTGTTGCAACTGCTCTTCTTTTCCTTCACAAAACTCAGTGCCGAATGTAGACTGCTTGATCTCTACTGGAAGAAAATACAAGCTGAATTTTTGATCTGAAACTTTCTGCTCCTCTTTACCATTACTTTCTTCATATGTAATGCAATCTTCCTTTGTTTGCAAATCTAAGAAATGTGGGCTGCCCATAACATATGCTGCTGATTCAAATCTGGGATTTAGATCTTCATCGTTATTGGGATCAAGAGACCCATGACTAGTATCAATTACAACATCAACACATTCTTGATCATGATTCTCATGTTCTAGCTGAAGATTAGACAGTCCCTGCAAATCTGGAAATTGTAGGTTGTCCTCCTCATCCTTTGCAGATCTGAAATTGTCACCTGTTGTCTTGTTAATTTTCTCAATATCTTCAAGGTTTTTAGAGAGAAAAATCTGATCATTATGACAACGTACAACAGTAGATGAATTTGATAAAATGTCAAAAGCATTACTAAGATTATCATGGGGTGAATCACTGATCTTTTGATCATAATGAAGAGTATCTTCTACAGCAACATACTTTTCCTGAGTGTTTAATTCTTTAGTCAATAATTGAAATTCATGACAACATTGAGGATAGAGAGGATCAGCTGGGAATATCCCTTTACAAAACACATGGAAGGTAGCATGAAAATCAGCCAAAGAGATGATACTAGCAATAGGCAAAGATTGGTACCAACCATGAGCAATCCCTTCTAATGAAAAACAAAAGAGCCGAATCTGAACATCCTCATGCACTACTTGCAACCAATGCATGTAGTCATGAAAGTCCAACAAATGTTCAGCTGACACTTCCCACTCTTCTCCTCGAAATCTGGGAAGACTGTTCTCCCATTCATCTCTAGTAGGTACTTGATTAGGGAAACCAACAATGCTTGAAAAATCACAGAACGCATACCTCTTGGATAAGATCTTGTTCATATCATACTAGTGGAGTCGCCAACATATTCGTCCTTCATGGAGTCGCCAGATAGATGATGTACAACCTGATAATGTCTACTCCTTGTCTATCATCAAGAACTAGATCTGATTTGTCGTTCTCCCAGGAAGTTAAGCTTCTTAACTCGTCTCCCCGGCAACGGCGCCATTTTGTTATCACTCCAAGAAACTCCTTAGGGTTGTAGGCTAAGGATGCTTGGTAACTTAAGAAATCGATAATCAATGTGTGTGGATCAATGGGATAACTGAGGATGGCTAATGAGAAGAACAACTTATCAGGCATTCGAATGAGCCAGTGCTTTTAGAAACCAATAATCAGATGCAGTAATTTGGAATGGGGTATGAAGAACACTATTCT
>ML778504.1:1283847-1326478 GCA_009831015.1 Picea engelmannii | reverse complement strand
ATTCCCTTTTGACTTTCATCTCCAAGAATGGCCTTCAGATTTTGATTTGATAATTCATAACCAGCTTATTGAAGAAGAATTCAAACCATTCAAACCCAAAAAATCCCGATCTGGGCGAAAATTTGGCTATTCTGGCCGTGACAGGCTTTCAACAGCTAACTTACCTGAAAATCTGCTCCTTAGTTGTTGAAAGGCGGAGCTTTCAACAGCTAACTAGTTATAATTCTACCTTCTGTGCTGGTGAAAAAACAAATTTTTTTAAAATCAAATTTCTCAGTCATGGAGAGTCTGTTTTGCATGCTTAAATAGTTGATCGACATCTAAAAATCTTAAACTTTCCAATGGTGCTTTCATATCTGCATTTGGAGCTCAGGAAGCTAGTCAAATTTTCCCTACAAGATTAGGCATCGTTCTTTCAAAAATGCTAGTGCGTTTTTGATCGCTAACACCTTCTATCCAACAGAAGCAGGTCGACAAGGTTGCAACAAAGAACAAAGTTTCCTTCTGCACACCGTCCTCTCATGTAGCTCAACTTGTTGAACAACCTCAACATCAATAGGTTCATGACAGACTTCAACAAACTAAGCAATGCGATGTCTTCAACAAGGCAAGCAGCTCACCAAGATACAGATTTAGCAAACGTCTTTTCCTCTCCCTCGAGCACTCAATGAAATGGAGACCATTTATTTTTAAGGAGAAAGGATTGATCTAGGTGGATATCGGTGTCCACCCACCTTTTCCAACTGGCTCAAAAAAAAATTCTAGCAATTTTGGTAATTTACTATTTTTAGCAATTTTTAACTTCTGGGGCCATTTTGAGGCCCTAAACGATGTTTTTTTGGGAAAATAGGTTTGCAACATGAAAGTTCCTAAAATGAATCTCCTTGATGATACCTTTCCAATGGGCTATCATACGCCTAAAACGAAGATCATATGCAAAAATTACTACCCCGGGAGGTTGATGTACTAACTTACCCAAACAGGGCCCACATGACTTTTGGCGCTTCATCTCCTAGGGTTAGGTTTTTGGATGTCTAGGGTTTTTGACATTCCTGCTTATTGTAAAAAGGCCTTCAGAGACTCATTTTAATCATGTTCTTGTGAATGCGAATAGCTGTCACATCTCTTCTCAGAGATAAGTTGTCACCATTCTAGCGAGTCTTTCACTCTGTATTTTTACAGTGTCTGTACATTTATTTCATTAATAGAAATCGTGTATTACTATATATCTTTGCCTCGGGTTATATTTTCGATATATCTTTGTTATATTACTGTATCTTTGTGTTTATGGTTGCATCTCTGGTACATTTCTGTTATATTATTGGATATCCATGATATCTCTGTGCATTTCTTTATTATATCTCCGCTCTCATTTCGTGCCAACAATAATCCGGATCACTATGACTCCAAAGGCTACGTAAAATCAACTGTAAACGAGGCAAACTCATTAGCTATATTACCTTTGGTGCTAGCCTCCCTAACAAACCCAACTGCACTAGCAACTTCAATATTCAAACCAAAAACTTGGGGAACATCCTTGGAGATGGAAGGGCGCGACAAAGGTGACTGGAGAACAGAATTAAGAGAAGGGAAAGATGATGGAAGAGACTCCACCAAACTAGTAGTAGGTTCATTTGAAGCCGCAATAAGTGTGCCATTACTACCTCGGTTTTTTCAAAGATCTTCCACCGTAGAGAGGAAGCTTGGGTGATCCCATGATTCCTCGTCTACCACTCCCATGAGGTTGTTGGCCTCACAAACCATAAATAAGTGCCACCTATCCTTAATAAACTGTAGCTTCTGGAGAAGACATTAACACCAAGTTGTGATATGGCGCTTCAGGAGTGCAAAACACTTCAGAGAAAGGTTATAAATAAATATTTGAAAATACTGTGGACCCAATCATATGGGCCAAAGTCCACTTGCTAACTAAAACTGTCAGATCAAAGGTCTAAAACCTTAAATGCCTGCCAATTCGATAAAAACGAAGGGCAGGGACCTAGTTCGCTAACTATGGTGGTTGAAGGAAGGGTGAAGAGCGTGGATGGAGTGTTAGGCAAGGTAATAAAAAACGAAGCTCCTCCCTAACTAAACTAACAAGATGTTATAGGAAAGACCACGATCATCATGGTGAGTTCCGTAGTCCAGACAAGAAGGAAAAGCCATGAAACCTACAACCCCAAAGACTCCCGCTAAATCTCGTATTTGAAAAAGACCTCCCATTGTCTCTGTCCACTACCTATTTGTATTACATATTATAGTTCACATGATATGAAAAGACCCACCAAGTGGTATAATATATTATAATTCACATAATTCATATGATATGAAAAGATCCACCAAGTAGTATGATATATTATAATTCACATGATATGAAAATACTACCAACTTACCAAACATTACACAATTTACCAAACAATAAAGTGGTTTCACATTACGTCCACTTCCCACCAAATTCACTAGGCATTGATTAATTTTAAATGCTTAAAAAAATTATATGATTAAAACACTCTATTAAAACATATAACCATTAAAATAATGAAATGAACCAACACACATCAAGACAAGAATACGTCATAAACATAATTTTTTATTATTATTTAAATTCATACTCCACGTTATATATATATATATATATATATATATATATATATATATATAAAGAGACGGTATATATAAAGGATTTCTTGCTTAAATGCTTTAAACAGTTATCCCATATCAACCTGGTTGCCTAGCCACTGCTATTGAAAGGACCAAGACCAAAGCCAGTTCAGAAACTAGTAGCAAGAGATAGAAGCAATTTTTTTTCATCCTTGCCACGCTTTTTGGTTCATAAAATACGTTAGTCTTTACTTTAAGGTATGAAAAGACACTTAAAAACAAGGACTAGTTATTAATGTATATATAGAATGGTGTTATAGATATGGATATGAATCACCTTGAACCTTAGATTTTACCATACTAGCCTTTACATTACCATTGGCAGGTTCACTATGGGAGCTATAGATATTTGTAGAGGACTTCTTTCTTTTGGTGTTTCGGTTAGTTTATATGGCATTTTTATTTTTCTCCTTTCCGGTCATTGGAACTGTTTTATGTGATGGGACGGGAAGTCACTAGCTGTCGGAAGAGACTAGGCATTAGTCTTGGATTTGACAATGGACTACTTTGAACCCATGTTTTTTCCTATCCTTATCGACCTGTTGCTTCTCTTTATTATTATTCTAGAGCTGGAGTAATTGCCGGAACTGATCCCCGAGGAATTTATAGTGGGATTGCTAGGTGGAGAGGCTAGAACTTTAGAAGGGGCCTCGATGAAGGAGGAGGTCTTCAGCGCATTTATGAGTGCATCCGATGAGGAGATTTGGGCTAGGGTGGGATTATCTGATCAATCTTATTAGTAGTTACTACAACAACCTCAGGTGAAGAGAACCTCATTTACCATTGTTTCAACATCCACACTGTTGCCACTTACCTTACCAAACCTTCATTCTCGACCTGCTCTGAACAGTCCGTCATTTGGTTTTTCGACTGGCGTTTCTTCTCTTGGTTTGAGCTCTTTAGGAGGCCTCACCAAGGATTCAGCCTTACCTAGGAGACTAGTTGCTAAGGCAGGGATGCGGAGAACGTTTACAAAGAAACCGTGCCCCCCAAAAAAAACACAAAGGAAGATGACTCTTGGAGATGATTTGGGGTTAGAGGAGGTGGCCCATCTAGCACTAAACACAGTGGTTGGGCGTTTTTATTATAGGAAAAGGTGTACCACACCACTTTACACTTGGGTTAAGATTCATTGGCTCCCAATTGTGGGGTATATACCTGAGGTTTTTTACCTGCCGAGAGGGTGGTTTGTTTTTGTATTCCATTCGCTTGAAGATGTAGAGAAGATTCTTTCAGAACTTTGGCCATACAACGGAGGCAACATTATGATAAAAATATGGAGACTAGCTTTCGACTTGACCCATGATTATTTTCGTTTTAGGCATTTATTGGTTCTCCTACTGGGACTCCCATTAAACTTAGGAAGTCACAAGGCTCTCAAGGCGATTGGGAATTCGATAGGCTACTTCATTGGCATGGATGAACAACCTCTTGGTGCACCCAATAGAAAAGTGGGTAAGATCCTAGTTGAGGTAGACATCCATTTAGGGTTGTTGGAGACCCTAGAAATTCATTGAAGGGACCAGTACATCTCTGTTAGGGTCCTAACCTACACATAGGTAGAACAATATATTCGGATGTAATAAAGGTCAATATTAATAAGGCCTTTCAATAAAATAGAATAAGGCGGATGTAAGAAGACCTAATAGAAGCTTTCGTTTCTAGAAGGATCTTCCTCTAGATGCTTCTTTTTAGTATAAATAGGAGTCGAGGGTATGATAACCCTAGATTGGATATTATTGTAATAGATCTCTGCTCAACTGGAGGTTGCCCCCTCGAAGAGGCCCATGAACATTGCTTTCAGATTCAAAGTGCTATTTTTGTTGTTATTCTTATATCATTTCAGTGTTATTGTGGTGAATTTTCTGGTTATATTGTTGTTATTCTGCCATTACTAGCATTTTATTTCTATTCTGCATAGATTTTATATCTGGTATATTACAAGTGGTATCAGAGCACTTTCCTCGGCAGAAAGTGTGGGTTAATTTTTTTTTTAGGGTAGAGACGTATTCTAGCGTCTTTGAGCCACAAAGATCTGTCATTACGCGCATAAACCTGCGGTTGAGGGATTCATACATGCAGGAAATACAAGTGGTACTTAAGCGCACATCTGTTGGCCACCCTTGTAACCCCTATTGGTACCCCTTCGAGTGGTAGCACATCAGACAACACCTGTGTATGGAATGGCCTAGATTACCTGAAGCCCTCTTTAGATAAACCGATCAGCCAACCGAATTCTATAGTGTCACCAAGAACAACACTCGGGAAGATACTCTCTAGTACTTGGGTAGTCGGGTAGTATGACTAAGGGTACGGTTTATCCTCCTTAGTTAGTTCCCTAAGATATTGGGCCGAGTACTACTGTTGGACCCTGCACATATATCAGAGAGCTATAGCATAGGGAAAACCCTTGTATGTAGAACCCTTAAATACCTAACCCTTGGGGACAGAAACATAAACAAATTAAAATAGAGAAGATCTATTGTCGTGCAACTGTGTTCAGGTTGCCAAGTAAATACACATTTCTTTCTGGTTAAGCATTTGGACATTTCCTCTCTGTAGTATTCTTCAGACCAGACGTTAAAAAAAAAAAAAAGTCTGGAAACTTTTTCATCATTATTTCAGACCCATTCCATTGGATTCATCTCTTCGCCCTTATCACATTCATCCATATCATGTTTTTGGCAAAAAAAAATTTTTATCCCACCCACCCCTTTTCAGTTCCCCCATCCTCATGGCCCATACTCGTAGCCAAGACTTGGAACCTCGCTTCAACACCTTGCAATCTGGTCTCATTGAGACCCAACAAGAAGTAAAACAACTCAGTGCCAATGTTTCCACCATCAATAAAACCATGCAGTCCTCAATGAGCGAAATCAAACAAGACCTCACCACCTAGCTTGAATTAGTATTTTCGACACTCGGCACCAAACTGCATATCCCTACAGATAACCCTTCCTCTTCCTCACCCCCACATACTGAAAGTGACCATTCCTCTCATTCCCATACCTTGCAGAACCATCACTTTCAATGTGACCTACGCCTTCCACGGGTGGATGTGACCAAATTTGATGGCTCGGACCCCACTATTTGGGTAACCCAAATGGAACATTACTTCTCTTTATACAACATTATAGATGACTTGGCCAAACTTCGGTATGGTGTTCTCCATCTAGATCAAGAACGTTGGCAATGGAGAAAAAATGTCAAGGGTATATTGCTTGGACATAATTTGTGGCAGAGCTTTATGAATGCTTTGACATTGACACCAACCATTTGGGATATTTGACAAAGCCGAAACAATTAGGAATAATGGAAGACTTTATAGCTTCTTTTGAGCACCTGGATTTTAGAACAGAGGGCATGTCTGATGCCTTTTTCCAAGAGTGTTTTATCAGCGGCCTCAAGGATGAAATTTGGGCCCATGTCCTCATGGCTCGGCCTGAGAGTTGGGTGGAGGCTACCAAAAGAGATAAAGAAGAACAACAGGTTGTATCTTCTCAAAACCACAAACCCTCCTTCATCCATTGCCCTAAACCAGTAAATCCCACTACTCCCTCCGCTCCACTCAAGATCCAAAAATTGACCCGGGTTGAAATGGTTGAACGCCAACTCAAAGGCCTTTGTTATAACTGTGATGAAAAATATTTCCCAGGCCACAAGTGTAAAGAACAAAATCCTTCTATGGCCATCTCCAAGGAGATTTAAGAAGAAGATGAAGAAACCCCCTCTATGTCTGAATCACCTGAATCCACTGACATAACCCCTCCCTCAGACCCTCCCAAGGTAGAACCAGTCATTTCCCTCAATGCTCTCACTAGCTTCTTCGCTCCCCAAACCCTCAAGCTAATCAGTTACATCAAGCATCAAAAGGTCATCATTTTGGTTGAGAGTGGCAACACCCATAATTTTATTCATCGCCGCATTGCCCAAGAAACTCATTGCTACATCCATGCTGTCAATAATTTCCAAATCATGATTTCCAATGGTGGTTCCATGAAATGTGGAGGACGTTGTGAAAATGTGCGTCTCCAAATTGGTGACTACCACCTGAAATCCCATATGTTTCCTATCGACATGGGAGGTTGTGACATTGTGCTGGGTGCAGACTGGCTAAGGACTTTAGGTCCCATTCTCATGGATTTTAAAGACTTAGCCATACAATTCGACCAGGAGGGCCACCAATATAAGTTCCAAGTCATGACCATTGGTTCACCTGAGATCATTAGTTCCCATCGCATGGAAAATCTGCTCAAAAAGGTTCATTCTGGTGTTATCGCCCAACTCCATACCATACAAGAAACAGAGACACCCTCGGTACCGCAAGACCTCCAAGCCATCCTTACTAAACATCACTTGGTAGTTTCCACTCCCCAAGGCCTCCCTCCTTCCTGTGGTGTTCATGATCATTCCATTCCAATTGTACCAGGAAGCCTTCCTCCCAATATCCGTCTGTATCGTCACCCCTTTTCCCAAAAAAATGCAATTGAGAAAATGGTCTAGGAACTCCTTAATGCAAGCGTTATCCTCCCTAGTACGAGCCCCTATTCACCTCCTGTGTTCATGGTCCTGAAGACAGAAGGTTCTTGGTGAATGTGTCCTGACTTCCATGCCCTCAACAAACTTACCATCAAAGACAAATTCCCCATTCCTGTCATTGATGACCTCCTGGATGAATTGAGTGGCGCCCAATTCTTCACTAAACTGGATCTTTGTTTGGGCTACCACTAGATACGTATGAAAGAGGCAGATATTCCCAATACTGCCTTTAGAACTCATGAGGGCCACCATGAGTTTTTGGTCATGCCCTTTGTCTTGTGTAATGCCGCCTCCACCTTCCAAAGCCTCATGAATCATGTCTTCCGTCCTTTTCTCCACCATTTTGTCTTAGTTTTCTTTGATGATATCCTCATCTATAGAAAAACCTATACAAACCATCTTTCTCATGTGGATCGAGTTCTCCATCTACTCTCTCAGCACCAACTTTTCCTGAAATAGTCTAAATGTGCTTTTGGTGCCTCATAAGTAGAATACTTGGGTCATCTGGTTGGAAAAGATGGCATCAGGGTGGATCCTAAAAAGATTGAAACTATGCAAGACTGGCCTCACCCAAAGACTCTTAAGAGCTTGCATGGATTTCTAGGATTAACATGTTATTATCGCAAGTTTGTTAAGAATTATGGGAAGATTGCAACACCTCTCACTTCTCTCCTAAAAAATAACTCTTTCACTTGGACTCCAGCCGCTGCTCAAGATTTTCAAACCTTGAAGATGGCCATGTGCACCACTCTAGTCCTCGCCCTTCTCGATTTCACAAAGACCTTTGTGTTGGAATGTGATGCCTCAGGGAAAGGAATTGGTGTTGTCCTTATGCAAGAGGGTTGACCTTTGGCCTTTACCAGCAAGCAACTATCTGAAAGAAATATGGGAAAATCGATCTATGAAAAGGAAATGTTGGCTATTCTGCATGTCGTGGTTCTGTGGTGTCCTTATCTATTGGGGAAATGGTTCCAAATTAAGACATACCATCAAAGCCTCGAGTATTTTATGGAACAACGCATTTCCTCCCCAGAACAACAAAAATGGGTGACCAAACTATTTGGATATGATCATGAGATCATTTATAAGAAAGGAAAAGAAATGTGGTTGTGGATGCACTTTCCTGAAAATATGAAGATGAAGGATCCCTTTTTTGTCTTTCATTTATTGTACCAGATTGGATCCAAGTTGTTCGCCAGGAATGGCTACAAGATCCCAAAAGTTCACAGTTGATCTAGAAATTGCAGTCCAATGTTCCAGCTTCCCCAGGGTATTCTTGGCTCCATGAGGAACTTTGATACAAAGGCCGTTTGTATTTAAGTAAACAATTAAAGCCTAAATCCACGATACTTTTGAGCTTCATGCTACACCCACAGCAGGGCACTTTGGGTTCACCAAAACCTATGACAGGGTCAAATGTTCCTTTTTCTAGGATGGTATGAAATAGGACATTCATAATTTTGTAGATTTATGTGACATGTGTCAATGCAACAAGGGAGAAACAATCAAATCACTAGGCACACTACAACCGCTCCTGATTCCACCTGCTCTTTGGAAGGATATCTCTATGGATTTTATTATTGTCTTACCCAAATTGGGAAATAAATCCGTCATCATGGTGGTTGTTGATTGCCTTTCCAAGTATGCTCATTTCTGCACCCTTCAACACCCGTTTGTAGCATCCACGGTGGTTCAAATCTTCATGGATCGGGTCTTCAAGCTTCATGGTATGCTGCACTCTATTGTTTCTGATCGTGACCCAACTTTCACAAGCAGTTTTTGGCAAGAACTGTTCAAGATACAAGGCATAGAATTGCATCTCAGCACATCTTATCATCCCCAGACTGATGGCCAAATGGAAGTTGTCAACAAGTGTTTGGAAACATATTTGAGGTGTTTTGCCTCAAAAAAGAAAAATTAGTGGGCTCAATGGTTATCCCTAGCTGCATGGTGGTACAACACTTCATACCATACAGCTACATGCATGACTCCTTTTGAAGCGGTATATGGATAGAAGCCACCTTCAATTATCTCATACTTATCGGGTGCCTTGAAGGTCCAGGTGGTTGACCTAACATTTACATCTCGAGAGGCTACTCTCCGTACCCTCAAAGAGAATTTGGTCATGGCACATAATTGCATGAAGCAACAAGCAAATCAAGGTTGCTCTGAACGCCAATTTGCAAAAGGGGATCAGGTGTTTCTTTGAGTGCAACCTTACAAGCAAACTTCTCTCAAGGACGAGCATTGCCAGAAGCTAGCACCCAAATTTTATGGTCCTTATACCATGCTCAAGCGTGTGGGACAAGTCTCCTATCAGTTAGCTTTTCCCAGCCATTCGAAGCTACATCATGTTTTTCATGTTTCATGCTTAAAGAAGGTGATTGGAGCTAAGTGCCAAATTCAAACCAACCTTCAAGAGTTATCTGAAGAAGGATCTATTTGGCTACAACCAGAAGTAGTTTTGGACTAGCGTGAGCATCGCCTATGTCAGAGAACCATCACGGAAGTGCTAGTCCAGTGGAAAGATACAACTCTAGCAGACGCCACTTGGGAACCAACTACCATTCTATAGCAATTTCCTTGTCTCAAGCCTTGAGGACAAGGTTGTTTTTAAGGGGGCGGACATGCTAGGGTCCTAACCAGCACATAGGTAGAACAATATATTTGGATGTAATAAAGGTCAATATTAATAAGGAATTTCAATAAAATAGAATAAGGCGGATGTAAGAAGACCTAGTAGAAGCTTCCTCTTCTAGAAGGATCTTCCTCTAGATGCTTCTTTTTAGTATAAATAGGAGTCGAGGGTATGAGAACCCTAGCTTGGATATTATTGTAATAGAGATATACTCAACTGGAGGTTGCCCCCTCAAAGAGGCCTGTGAACATTGCTTTCAGATTCAAAGTGCTATTTTTGTTGTTATTCTTATATCATTTCAATGTTATTGTGGTGAATGTTCTAGTTATATTGTTGTTATTCTACCATTACTAGCATTTTATTTCCGTTATGCATACATTTTATATCTGGTATATTACAATCTCTCAGAGATTGGATTACATGGGGCTTCTGTTTCACTATACTTTATGTCGGAGGATGGGTCATCTAAGGGACACTTGCAGGGGTCTGGCATCAGAGGAGGAACCTAAGAACAATTTCCCTCATAAGTTACAATGTTGTGACTCCCCGGAGATGATTGCAGCAAACTATGACACCTAGCGGCTCGGGAGGAGGGTTGGCCTAGCATCCTCAGACTTGGATTCACTATCATGTAAACTCATACATTTTTCTCCTGCTTTATATTAGTCTCTGACCTCTATGGAAAGGGTTGTATTGGACGCTTCTGTTTCAGAGATTGGAAAGTAGATACACTCTCCTACTGTTGTATCGACCCCACAGACTAACAAAGTAGACTTTGCATCTTTCGCATTTAGACAAAATGGTGTTGTATCAGTTTCTCGGTCTTCCTTTGTGTGGGAAGTCACTGGGAACTTCTCTATGGATCCTAGACCAGCTATTGAGCCAACTTCTCTGGAATCTGAACCTGTTATTTTCTCACCAGTTATTTTATCGTCCGAGGAAGGGGTGAAGGACACACCATTTCTTTCTGGTTTTCGGGAGGAAGACCCAGATGACCCTACCTTCGTGGAAGCCTTGGATAACATAGTACCTTCACTTCGAGAGGTAGGAGACTATGTTCCGCTGGTAACATTTCTTGGAAACTCCATCATTCCAACTCATTGTGACACAGATCTACTTGGAAATATTAGGGTTGGTTCTGGGGGGTCAGGAACTAGCTACTCGTGGTCCATAGGACTTGATTTTGAGACCTCGCCTATCAAGACGAGGAGTGCGAGGAAGAAAGAAATTCTATCACAAGTATCTTATGCAACTTTGACTTCAAATGGTGAAGGATCAGATCCTGTCACTAAGAGGGGGGGGGGTGAATCAGTGACCCAATTATTATATCATTTTTTCTTTTATTAATGCAAAAAAAAATTTAACACAATATTTTATCGTGGAACCCAAATGGGAAAAGCACAAACTCTTTTCTATTAACTGCAATTTTTTTTTTACATGTTACATAGAAGGAATATATTCTTCCTTTTCGATCAACACCAACTGATCAAGATCCACCCACACCCTTCGTTCCCTAGCACCAACTAGTAGGAGGAGACGACCCCCAGTTTAGTCAACTACAACTGATAAGGAAGCACCAAATCCCTCTGAACACACCAACCTTCCCTTTCACCACCCAACCACCCTTAATACATAAGTATTTTCTTCTTTCCTTCCTAGAATCTGCTTCAGTGTTTGAGCTTCTGATCTGGATTGCAGAGACACTTTCTTCTCACCACTCTTTCTCATTTATATATTCTTTAAAACAACGTGAGTGTGAAACACGTTGTCGCTTCATTTGGACCATCGCTCCTCTTCATTTAACTTAACCATTATCACTGTTTATTATTTTACCATGAAGGCTTTCCATAAATTGATCACAGATATGGATGAATTTCATCTTTTAACTCGATCCTAAATCTCTACAAATATTTCAGGAAACAGAGTTCTGCTGAGGTGCTTCCTTCAAACCATTAAATGTTACTGATAAACAAAACCACGGGATTATCAACTTTAGTGACGTATTATGTTTTGATTTTTAAATCTCTTATACCATATGACCAATGGTGGTAACCATATGCTAGGCCAAACCATCACTTGAGTGCTTTATTAGAATCAACGGACACAATTTAATCTCCCAATGATGGACGAATGTCGAGACTTCGAGACTTGCAACATGTCAAATATCCTGGAGCAGATTTCTTCGAATATATAAGACGGTTCATGTTTACTTCGCAGAACTAGATCAATGGTCAGATTCGATCCTTACATATGTTGTTTTACTGCTTTAATCTGATGGCTAGGACTTAATCAAGCATTTAGATGGATGACCACCATTTACTCTGGGACTTCAACTATTCTACTTACACTATCCTTCCACTGTAATATGATCAACGATTGAGAATACACTTGAAGTGATCTTCATATTGGACGACTCATGTCCACTTCTGGACTTCGGGACTTAGGGCATCTACTGTTGGTGAAACTCCCAAAGTAAAACTCTTGGAGTGATGTAACTTGCTTACGTCACTTGATGTCGTGGCATGATCCAAGTGTCTGCCACGTGTCACTCTGATTCTTGATTTGCACGTACCTGAAATATCGATTTCAACTTGACACTTGTCATTATCTGACTGTGCCACGTGTCCTTGCTTACGTGGTTTGTCAATGTGATCTATCACTTGTCCTTGCTAACATGGTATGTTAATGTAGATCTCCCACACGTCCTTGCTAACGTGGTCTGCTGATGTGATCTGCCACATGTCCTCTTGAATCAGATGGTTGAGGCTTACTTCGGGTCTTTACCTGGAGTCCATAGATTTACACCATGTCTCTTCTAGATCACATGACCCAGATCCACTTCGGATGATCCGACGCTTGAGATTTATTTCAGTTCTCCAGCTCTTCGAGCTTCGGGAATTTCAAATATCAAACTGAAACTCTCGAAGTGATTTCTCCAGAGGTCACAATCCATCGCCACGTATCCCTCTGGATCTGACGGTTGAGATTTACTCTAGCGCTTTGACTCTCCTGGATTCAAAAATTTCAAATCTCAAACTGAAACTCTGAAAGTGATTTCTCTAGAGCTCATGATCTGTCACCACGTATCCCTCTGGATCTGACGGTTGAGATTTACTTCGACTCTCTGACTCTCCGGGATTTGGGAATTTCAAATCTCAAACTTTCTGGAGCGTAACCTCCTCACATATTTAGACCTAGAGTGAATGATATTCATTTGATCGAGATCTTATATCGACGGATCAATCTATATTTGTGCTTTTCTTCTATCTTATCCTTTCCTTCCACTTAGAATGATCCAACAACCAATGGGTATTCGGGTATTCTAATTCTGAAATATTTTTCTCTGCTTATCCTATCCTTCCACTCGAATTGATCTAACAGTTGATGTGGACTCTTCGAAACAGATTAACGGTCGACGATGATTGCAGAACCATAATTTGTGAGTGATTTAACTTGACACCCTAACTTTGTAATTTGAATTTGTGCGTTGTTGGTGAGTCAACCACAATCATCGATCTTTGAAGCTGTAAGATCTGATGGTCCTGACTAATTGTGGGATTGGAAATAGCATGATATTTAATTCTCCTTTCGATCTCTCCAATATATTCCTGTCGTTGATTTGGTGATTGCGCATCCGATGGTCATGACTTAATCTGACTTAATCTAATCATTTGATGGATCAACCACAGTCATTGATATTTGAGTTTATGAGATCTAATGATCTAGACTAATTGTGGGATTGTAATTAGCGAATCGTTTAATTCTTCTTTCATTCTCCGCAATTCATCCCTGTCGTTGATCTATCTTGCATATCCGACGGTCACAACTTGATATTGGTCATTGAACAATCCTCCAACGGTCCTTCTAAGATTCAACGTGCCATCTCTTCTGAGATTTGATATTCATTCGCCAACCCTCCTGAGATTTTATCTCAACTTATCATCACATCAATGACACTATGTCCAACAATCTCCCCCTTTTTCATTGATGGCAACTCACAAACTTCATACACAATCTCCCCCTGTGATGATGCTTCTCTCCTCTGAAGTTATTCTCCCCCTTTGACATCAATGGAAAATGGTTTCTTCCCTTATGGTAAAACTTTGTTTGTCTGTTATACTCCTGACTTAAATTTAAAATCGGATAACTCCTCCTACAATCATACTTTTCCTGTCATAATGACTCCTTCTGATTTTGATTGTTGTCTCCCCCTAAATTGGTGCCATTTGATGCATTTTTTATTTTTCTTTATATATTTTTATTTTATTTTATTTTTGAGATATTTTAGGTTGGAAGAAGGATTACTCCCAATTTTTTCCTGAGATATTCAAACACATCTCTGCTTAAGGGGTTTGTGAAAATATCTACCACTTGTTCTTGTGTTGGAACATATTCCAATTTAATGTTCTTATTTTCGGCCCGATATGTTATATAGTGGTATTTTATTGGAATGTGTTTTGATTTAGAGTGCTAGACAGGGTTCTTGGAAAGACTTATAGTGCTTGTATTATCACAGTGGATAATAATAGGTTCTTCAAATACTATTTTGATGTCTTGTAAGGTTTGTTTCATCCATTCCACTTGTGTGCAACATTCTACTGTTGCAATTATAATTAGCTTCAGTGCTAGACAGAGAAATTGAGGATTGTTTCTTGCTTATCCAAGCTACCAATGATTCTCCCAAAAAGAATGCTCCTCCACTTGTACTTTTTCTTTCATCTACACTACCTACCCAATCTGCATCTGAATATGATTTTAAAGTGAATGAATCCTTTCTAGGGTACCATAGACCAAGATCTATGGTTCCTTTCAAATAATTGAAGATTCTTTTTACAGCTTGAACATGGCTCTCCTTTGGTGCTGCTTGGAATCTAGCCACCATCCCAACTTCTTGCTTGACATCAGGACTGGAAGTTGTTACATAGAGTAAAATCCCAATCATTGATCTGTAGTGTTTTCAATATACAACTTTGGACTCATCTTCCTTTCTTAGTTTGCATCCAACTGTCATAGGTGTACTAACATGTTTACAATCCTCTAACTGGAATTTCTTAAGCATATATTTAACATAATTAGACTGATGTATAAAGACTCCTCTTCTGGACTGTATTATTTGCAGTCCTAGAAAGAAATTCATTTCACCAAGCAAAGACATTTCAAATTCTGGATGCATCCTCGTAGCAAAGTCCTTACTCATTTTTTCATCATCACTGCCAAATATGATATCGTCAACATATACTTCCACAATAATCTTGTTATTACCAACAATTTTACAATAAAGATTGTTGTCTGTTGATCCTATTTTGAGGCCTTGTTTTTGTAAATGAGAATCTAGCCTTGTATACCATGCTCTGGGTGCTTGTTTTGGCCCATAGAGTGCTTTCTTTACTTTACAGACAAAGTCTCCTTTGTTAGTTAATTTGAATCCTTCTAGTTGCTCAATATAGACTTCCTCTTATAGGTTTCCATTGAGAAATGTTGACTTGGCATCCGTTTGGTACACTTTAAATTTTTTGCAGCTGGAGAAATCTAATAACATCCTAATTGCCTCTAATTTTGACATAGGTGAAAATGTTTCTTCATAGTCTACTCCTTCAACCTGAGCATACCCTTTACATACCAATTTGGATTTGTTCCTAATTACTTGCCCATTCTCATTCGTTTTATTTTTATACACCCATTTAGTTCCAATGACATTTTTATTTTTTGGTCTTGGAAATAGTTCCCAAGTTTGCTTTTTTTCAATTTGGTCCAATTCCTCATTCATAGCATTAACCCAGTTCTTATATTTACATGCCTCTTTGATTGAGATGGGATCAATATGTGACAACGATGCTATTTTTGTTTGATACTGTAGTTTTCTTCTTGTGTGCACTCCATCAATCATATCTCCAATAATCGGTTCTTCAGGATGATTCTTTTGAGTCATTCTTGAGGGTGTCTTTGTGCGTCTTCTTGGGAATTCCTCTCTTATATCTTCTTGAATATCTTCTTCGTCTTCACTCGTATGCATATCATCATCTTCCCTTTCTTTATTCTCTTCTACTTCTTCTACTTGTGTGCCAATAGTCCCATCATCATCTTCATCTTCACTTTCAAGTATAATCTCTTGATTTTTTATTCTTAACATTTTTAGGTCATCCACCTTGACATCTGCACTCTCAAAAATCTTATGTGATATAATATTGTAGCATCTGTATGCTTTCTTGTTAGAGTCATATCCAATAAAAATACCTTCATCAGGCTTGACATCAAATTTTCCAAGATTCTCATCAAGTCTTTTGATGTAGAATTTACTTTCAAATACCTTGAAGTATTTTACCGATGGAGCTCTTCCAAACCATATTTCATAAGGAGTCTAATCACTATTAACCCTGAGCTAACCTCTGTTCAATATGTATACTGTTGTGTTTACAACTTCCCTCCAATATCCATTAAACAATTTTGCTTCATTGAGCATAGTCCTTGTAGCCTCTTGAACTGTTCTATTCTTTCTCTCAACAATCCCATTTTACTGAGGTGTTCTAGTAGCAGAGAAATGTCTTTTTAATCCATGGGTTTCACAGAAGAGATAAAACTCTTTTGAGGTGAACTCACCACCATTGTATGATCTAAGACATTTGATTTTTGTCTCCTTTTCATTTTCAACAAGGGTTTTAAAGGCTTTGTATTTTTTAAGTGCTTCTGATTTTTCTTTGAGAAAACATATCCAACCCATTCTAGTAAAATCATCAATGAACAACATAAATTAAGACTCTCCTTGCAAACTCTTGGTCCTTGTAGGTCCACATAGGTCAATGTGAAGAAGCTCTAAAGGTTTTGAGGTTGTGTATTATTTTGCTTTGAACCTTATTCTAGTATGCTTCCCTAGTTGACAGTGTCTACACATAGTATTTGAGGGATTTATGATCTTTGGCAAGTTTCTTACTACACCAAGATTGCTGACGTTTACTAGATTGTAAAAGTTAATGTGCCCCAACCTTCTATTCCATAGCTAAATTTCATCTACTAGATTCATATGACATTCCTCATTCAATTTTGCATCTAGTATATGCACATTTTCGGGAGTTCTAGGAGCAGTACCAACCATTTTTCCTGTGTCTAATCTCACATTTATGGGAATCAAAGATGAAAAAGTGCCCCTGATCACACGTTTGGCTGACACTTAATAGGATAGGTTTTGTTTTTTCAACAAGTAGCACATTCTTGGCTTTGTCTTTTCCCAAACTCACAATGCCTTTCCCAAATGTTACTTGAAGCATTGTCACTGAATGTAACTTTTCCTTTTTGTTTCTTCAATTTCAAAAACTTGTTTTTGTTTCCTGTCATATGTTTTGAGCACCCACTATCAACATACCAGAGATATTCTTTATCTTGGGATTTTAAGGCAATAAGAAATTCCTTCTTTGGTGTTTTTTCTTTCCAAAGCTTCTTTTTCTCTCTAATGAATCTTGGTTGTTCTGAGGCTTCCATTAATTTGCTATTACTGGCCTTATGTCCATAGTTATGGCATCTGAATAATTCTAGGTCCACTTGTAGAGGTGCAAAGGAGTTATATTTTCTTCTTTTGACTTGATTTACTGCTTGGTTATCTTTACGGTTATAGTTCTTAACCCTCAATTTTTTCCTTCTATATGCTCTACAATTCATAGCTTTGTGTCTGAAATTAGAGCATGCAAAGAAATAACCAAAGATGTGAGGATAATTTTTTTGATAGAACTTCTTTGGTATTTTCTTATCTTCCTTATTGTTGGGTGGAAGTGTTCCTTCAGAGTTCTGATCATTTCTTGTCTTCTCTTCATTTTTCCTTTTGAATATACTGAGGAGAGTATCTGCATAAGATTTTGAATTAACTTGGATTTCTTCTTGAGAATAGCCTATTCCATTTTTATTACCTGAATCCCTTTGTGTAGTAATAATCTTATCTAATATTTTAGAACTATTTTCATATTTTGTTTGAATGAGCCTTGCATCAAGTTCTTTTCTCAGGTGAACTATTTATGCATCTATTCTTTCACAGGTTGTTTGTTTTTCTTTAAGAGACTTTTCCAGACTTTCTTCTATCTTATTTGCTTCTAGTATTTGGTTTTTCAAGTTTCTCATGAGTTTCTCCATCTCCTTTTCTTTTTGTTCATGTTTTTATTTTTGTTCAACTACAAAACTTTTCAGTTGTCTATATCTGGTTTTGTATTTTCTTAACTCATCCAAGGCACTGAGAAGTTCTTCTTCCATATTAAATTTTTCTTCATCTTCTGACTCTTTATCATGTTTAAATTATTCTATATTCTTATACTCTTCAATACCTAGAAAAAGGACTTCATCATCAGATTCATCACTGTCACTGGACTCTGATGAACTGTTGTTTTCTTCTTTTGAGTAAAAATTATTTTTTCTTTTGTAAATTTTTTTCTTGTAGTTGGGTTTTTCCTTCTTCTTGTATTGTTTAGTTTTGTTTTCTTCATCCTCAGAATACTCCTTGGGATAGGGACACTTGGTTTCAAAGTGGCCAAACTTGCCACAGTTAAAGCATTTGAAAGGGAGCTTGCCTTTGTACTTCCCTGCTCCTTTCTGAAGTTTCTTTATAAAATTGGCTTCTTCCACATCAGATTCTTCATGATGGCTAGATTGAGGCTTTTGCTTCTGACCTTTGTTTTCTTGAGCACCTTGAAGGCTGCCTCTCCTTGTGGAAGGTTCTCATGACCTAATATTAACTCATAGGTAGTGAGGATTCCATACAATTCATCCATGATGAGTTTATCTAGATTTTCCTGATATTCAAGAGAGGACACTTGAGGATTGTATAGAATGTTAGTGTTCTTAGTACTTTTTCAACTAGCTCATTGTCTAACACTTATACTCCCAATCCTCTAATTGCATTAACAATATTATAAATTCTTTCAAAATAATCTGAGATATTCTCTTGATCCTTCATTTTCAGCCCTTCATATCATACTCTGAGAGTCTGGAGTTTGGCCCTCTTTACTTTGAAATCTCCTGCATATATGGTTTCCAATTTATCCCAGAGTTGTTTTGAATTATTATAGTTTAGTACCTTAGCAAGGATTTTCTTACTCAGTCCAGATTGTAGTGTGTTTAAAGCCTTTGCATGGTCCCAAATTTTTTTCTTGTCTTCTGCTTCCGTGGGAGTGGTTTTTGGAACATCATATCCCTTTTCCACTAATGTCCATACTTCCAGTCCAATGAACATCAGATAAATTTTCATTCTAACACTCCAAAAGAAATAGTCTTCACCATTAAATAGGGGGATTTTTTTATGACATCTTCAACTGTTGATCCATTCTAATGTATATTCTTCTTCAAGTGATTTAAACCTTTTGTGAAGATACCTTCTCTGATACCAATTGAAGGATCATATTCTGTCATTGAGAGGGTGGGGGGGGGGGGGNGAATCAGTGACACAATTATTATATCATTTTTTATTTTATTAATGCAAATAGAATTTTAACACAATATTTTATCGTGGAAACCAAATGGGAAAACCACAAACTCTTTTCTATTAACTGCAAAATTTTGTTTTACATGTTACATAGAAGGAAAATATTCTTCCTTTTCAATCAATACCAACTGATCAGGATGCACCCACACCCTTCGTTCACCAGCACCAACTGGTAGGAGGCTACGACCCCCTATTTAGTTAGCTACAACTGACAAGGAAGCACCAACTCCCTCTGCAGGAATCAACCTGCCCTTGTACCACCCAACAACCCTTAATACATAAGTATTTTCAGCTTTCCTTCCTGGAATCTGCTTCATCTTTTGATCTTCTGATCTAGACTATAGAGACACTTTCTTATCACCACTCTTTCTCGTTTATATATTCTTTAAAATGACGTGAGTGTGAAACACCAGGTCCCTTCGTTTGGACCATCACGCCTCTTCATTTAACTTAACCATTATCATTGTTTATTATTTTACCATGAAGGCTTTATTAAATTGATCACAGATATGGATCAATTTCATCTTTTAACTCGATCCTAAATCTCTACAAATATTGCAGGAAACAGAGTTTTTCTAAGGCACTTCCTTCAAACCATTACATGTGACCGATAAACAAAACCATGAGCTTATCAACGTTAACAACGTATTATGTTTAGATTTTTAAATCTCTTATACCATATGACCAATGGCGGTAACCAGATGCTAGGACAAAAGAGTGCATGAGCTCTTTATTAGAATCAATGATCACGATTTAATCTCTCGATGATGGATGACTGTCGGGACTTCAGGACTTGCAACATGTCAAATCTCCCAGAGGATATTTCGTCGAATAGATCAGACGGTTGATGTTTAGTTCACGGAACTAGATCAATGGTAAGATTCAATCCTTACATATATTGTTTTATTGCTTTAATATGACAGCTGGGAATTAATTAAGCATTTAGATGGATGGCCACCATTTACTGTGGGCTTCGACTATTCTACTTACACTATCCTTCCACTTTAATATGATCAACGGTTGAGAATACACCTGAAGTGATATTCAGATAGGACGACTCATGTCCACTTCGGGACTTAGGGCATCTGCTGTTGGCAAAACTCCTGAAGTAAAAATACTGGAGTGACGTAACTTGCTTGCATCACTTGATGACATGGCATGAGCCGAGTGTTTTCCATGTGTCACTCTTATTATTGATTTGCATGTACCTAAAATGATGATTTCAACTTGACACTTGTCATTATTTGATTGTGCCACATGTCCTTGCTTACGTGGTCTATCAATGTGATCTGTCACTTGCCCTTGATGACGGGGTTTGCTAATGTAGATCTCCCACACATCCTTGCTAATGTGGTATGCTAACGTAGATCTCCCACACATCCTTGCTGATGTGGTATGCTAACGTAGATCTCCCACACATCCTTGCTGATGTGGTCTACCACATTTCCTCTTGAATCAAACGATTGAGGCTTACTTCGGGTCTTTACCCGGAGTCCACATATTTATGCCACGTCTCTTCTAGATCAGATAGCCCAGAGCCACTTTGGATGATCTGACGCTTGAGATTTATTTCGGCTCTCTGGCTCTCCAGGCTTCGGGAATTTAAAATCTCAAACTGAAACTCTCGAAGTGATTTCTCCAGAGCTCACGATCCATCGCCACGTATCCCTCTTGATCTGACGGTTGATATTTACTTCGGCTCTCCGGGCTTCGGGAATTTCAAATCTCAAACTAAAACTCTCAAAGTTATTTCTCTGGATCTCATGATCCGTCGCCACGTATCCCTCTGGATTTGACGATTGATATTTACTCCGACTCTCTGACTTTTTGGGCTTCGTAAATTTCAAATCTCAAACTTTCTGGAGCATAACCTCCTCACATATTTAGACCCAGAGTGAATGATGTTCATTTGATCGAGATCTTAGATCAACGACTCGATCTGTCTTCATGATGCTCTTCTAGCTTATCCTATCCTTCCACTTAGAATGATCCAATGGCCAATGGGTATTCAAATTCTCAAACCTTTTGTCGTGCTTATCCTATCCATCCACTCGATTTGATCTAATGGTCGATGTTGACTCTTCGAAGAAGATTAATGGTTGACGATGATTGTTGAACCATAATTTGCGAGTGATTTAAATCGACACCCAAACTCCACAATTTGAATTTGTGTGTTGTTGGTGAGTCAACCACAATAATTGTTCTTTGAAGCTGTAAGATCTGACGGTCCTGACTAATTGTGGGATTGGAAATAGCACGATATTTAATTCTCTTTTCGATCTCCACAATCTATTTCTGTCGTTGATCTAGCGATTGCACATCCGATGGTCACGACTTAATCTGACTTAACTTGATTGTTTGATGGATCAACCACAGTCCTCGATATTTGATTTTATGAGATCTGACGATCTAGACCAATTGGGGGATTGTAATTAGCCAATTGTTTAATTCTTCTTTCATTCTCCACAATTCATCCATGTCGTTGATCTGTTTTGCATATCCGACACTCACAACTTGATATCGGTCATTGACCAATCCTCCAATGGTCCTTCTGAGATTCAACACGCCATATGTTCTGAGATTTAATATTCATTCACTAACCCTCCTGATCTTTTATCTCAACTTATCATCACATCAATGATATCGACTGTTGACATCAATGGCACTATTTCCAACAAATGGATCTGAAACTGGGGCGCTTAAAGGATTAAAATCCCTTGCAAGGGCCAAAATATGATTATTCTCACCTTAAATGTGAGGGGTGGGAGGATCCCTAAAACTTTCCTCCATGCGCATACTCATTACTAGAGTTAAGCCTGACTTAATTATTTTGCAAGAAACTCTGGTCTCAGAGGAAAAGGCTCGACATTTTATGCAGATTTTTGTTCCTGGTTGGTATATGTGTGCGGTAAGCTCCACTGGTAACTTGGGTGGGTTGCTTGCAGCCTGGGACCCAAACAAGCTTACCTTGGACCCTACTCTCTGTGGTGGGGGTATTTTTCTTTCAAGCTTCTCATTAGAAACACGTTTTGAATTAAATGTTTTAAATGTTTATGCTCCATGTTTTGATAAAATTCCCTTTTCGGATCGGTTAGTTACTAAAGGAATTTTAGCTGTTAAAAATTTCATTATTGCAGGTGATCTAAATTTCACCACTGGAGCAGATGAAATTTGGGGCACAATAACTCATCTGGATAGATATGCTAAATATTTTCATGATTTGATCAAGGATCATTCACTAATTGATTTATCTCCGGAAGTCTTGGTTCCTACTTGGAGGAATGGTAGAGTTGGGGAAGCTTTTATCACCAAACGAATGGATCGCATTATAGTGGTGGAATACTTGTTTTCTATGGTTGGGATATATCGATCTTGGGTGGAGCTACCCTACATCTCTGATCATGCATCAATAATTGTGCAACTAGACTTCACACAGTCTAGGGTGGCCTTCCATTTTAAATTAAATCCTACATGGATGGGAGAGCAGGGTTTCATATAGAATGTGAAAGAGGTATGGGGGAATCCTATATTTCTACAATAAGTGGATATAAAACTTATATTTTTATGGAAACTCAAAGTTTTAAAGTCTAGAATTAAAGCTTGGGTGTGAATCTATAGAAGACAAAAAACAGACAAGCTGGAAACATTGGAGGAGGCCATCTGTAGAGGTTTTGCGTAGATGAAAAAGGAGGGCCTCAATCTAGAAACTGAAACACATCTAAAATCTCTGGAAACAGAGCACAATGATCTTCTTATATTAGAAGAGGAAAATTGGCAACATAAAAGTCGTGCCATTTGGTTAAAGAGTGGAGATCGTAACACTAAATTCTTCCATAAGTTTGCGAGTGCACATAGGAATCAAAAAATTATTTGGGAAATTGAGGTTGATAATGGGAAGATTGTCAGAGGTCAGTAGGATATTAAATATGAGGTGGCTAGATAATTAAAACAAAATTATACATTGGACGGGTTATGTGGCCCAGTGGAACAAGCTACTCTTGCCAGTCAGTTCCAACACTTTGTGGCTAAGGAAGACAATTTGATATTAGATAAACCTGTAACTAAATTAGAGATTTGGGAGATTCTTAGGCACTTAGCAAAATATAAAAGTCTGGGCTTGGATTGTTGGACCATGGAATTTTTTACCCAGTTTTTTGATTTGGTCGGTGATGATCTACATAATATGGTTGAAGACACGAGGTGTCGGGGGAAGATAAATCGAGCTTTAAATTCTACTTCTCTGGTGTTGATTCCGAAGGAGAATTCCCCCCATACCTCCGGGGATTTCAGGCCTATAGTGATTTGCAACCTTTGCTATAAGATTATTTCCAAATCGATTGCCATTAGGATCAGACCGATACTATCAAGAGCACTTTCCACTGCACAATTGGGATTCCTGAAGGGCAGACAAATCTTGGATGCAGTAGGGGAAACACATGAATGTATACATAACATTCATTCAAAGAAACATAAGGCATTGATCCTAAAATTGGATCTAAAAAAGGCATATGACTATGTCAATTGGGATTTCCTTCGACTAATTTTGGCACAAACTGGCTTTTGTGCGACATCCACTTCATGGATTCTGAGTTGTGTGACGAGCGCTTCAATTGCGGTTTTAATAAATGGTGAGTCCTCTGACTTTTTTTGCAGTGAGAGGGGACTTCAGCAAAGGTTCCCCCTATCGCCCCTTCTCTTTATTCTACTTATGGAGAGTCTTAGTATTTTATTGAAACATAGACAAGCGACAAGAGAATTGACAGGGGTCAATGTCTCTAGGATTGTCAAAATCTTACACCTTATTTTTGTTGACAATTTCCTTATTATGAAGAAGGCTTCCATTGAAGAATGATAGTTGGTTAAGCATATATTGGATCAGTTCTGCAGTGCTTCAGGTTTACATATAAATTTTGACAAATCGACGCTCCATCATGTGGGTATGAATGATATCGAGATGGAATTATTCAAAGAGATTTTTGCTTATAATTTTATGGATTTGCTTTCAAAATTTAATTATCTAGGTTACTACCTTAAAGTGAAGAAACCGACTATTGAATACCAGATATGGCTACTCAAAAAATTTGACAAAAGGATAAAACACTGGTGTAACTGTTGGTTGACTCTGGGAAGTCGATGAATCTTGGTGAAGGCGGTCTTGGAATCACATGTGGTTTATTGGATGGCACTTGCAACAGTTCCTGCATCCGTCCTCACAAAAATTCGGCAGTTGATATATGATTTTCTATGGATTGGTGGGTGTAAATATCATGGATTACATTTATGTAATTGGAGACTTCTTGCAAAAACGAAAAGACATGGAGAATGGGGTCTCAAAAATCCTTTTCTTTTCAGCCGGGCACTCGCAACTAATTCACTTTGGAGAGTATTTACTGCACTCACAACTAATTCACTTTGGAGAGTATTTACTGAGGAGGGGATTTGGCATAGGGTGATAAAAGACAAGTACCTTCCTTACACATCAGTTGCTACTTGGCTTAGATTGACACAGGTTTTGCAATTGGTGGCTTCACATTTCTGAAAAATTCTAATGAAATCACTTCCCCTCACTAATCATTGGCTGAGCTAGAAACCTAGTAGCAGTGATGTCATTTTGATTGGTCTAGATAAGGTACTTGGGATGGGGGATTTTTCTATTCTGTCATAGGAGCTCATAGGGAAGTTGAGGCCCCACAATATACATTATTTGTATCAAGTGAAGTTACAACACTCTAGAGGCTTTGTTACAGACTAGTGGAAGTCTAGCGATGACCTGGGACTCGCGGGCCACTTAGCACAGGAGTGGACTTTGTATACGAGGGCGCTCATTTATTCAAGGATCCATATTCAGGCGGGAGAGGACAACTTACTATGGATTCAAGGTGACCAGTTGGGTACTCTCTCAGAAGAAAAAGTATATAATGCAACAACTTCCAAGTTTTGGCCACAAATTCTCTCATTGTGGCGTAGACAGATCTGGTCCTGGGATTTTTCATATAAACTTAAACTTTTTTTCTGGTTAGTTTTGGAAGGTAAGACTCCTACTTGGGATTTACTACAAAGACGAGGTTGGAGTGGACCGGGAATTTACATTCTTTGATGTAGGGATGCAGAGACTGTTACTCATCTTCTTGTTGATTTCCAGTTTACTAGCTCTCTTTGGAGCTACATAAAAGATCATTCTAATTTTACCTCCAACTGGAATGGCCGATCCACAAGTAGTTGCATGGATACTTGGGGGAAGAACGAAAAATCACATAAAGATATCCATATTATCGTCTGTTGGCAGCTCTGGCTGGAAAGGAATAGATGCTTATTTGAATCCAATGCCCCTTCTTTAAAGAGGGTTTGTATTCGAGTGCGGGGTATGGTGGAAAGTGAGCACAGAGGTGATGATTTTCAGGTACTATAAATAAAATGCCAGAAATTACATTGGAGACTACTTGTTGGTTTGACGGAGTGCCACAAAGGAATGGAGTCATTAGTGGAGCTAGGGGTGTTTTAAAAACACTGGATAACTTGTCCATTAGATGGACTCTTAATTGTGGCCACAGATCGAACACTAGGGCAAAACTCTTGGGACTATGGGCTTCCTTAACTTTAGCCTAATGTTTCAACTATTCTCAGTTACATGTTCTGGGAGATTCCAAGATTTTTATTGACTAGATCAATCATGCTTGCAATCTGAAAGTGGAAAATCCATTGGATTGGAGGCAGAAGATAAAATATCCGTCACACTCCTTTACTGTTATAGAATTTGATCATATTTTTAGGGAGGAAAATGTGGAGGCTAATGAGCTGTCCAAACTTGCCCTGCTGGTACCGATAGGAAAGATTCACTATTCATAGTTGTAGGATGGCCAGGAGGGCTCCCACTCTCTTTCTGCCTCTATTAGCGATCAATTGGGGCCAAATATGATCTTTTCCCACTTTCCATTTCTATATTATACAACTTCACAGTTTTTGTATATATATTAGGGGAGTCTGCATTTTATTTGTTTGTTCACTGAATGGTGGATAGTGACATCTTATACACTTGTCATCTTGCGATTGATAGTAATTTTCGGTACTATGTTTTTGTTTAACCCTACAGGGAACTATTTCTTGGGTACTTTTTCTGAATATATGTGAAACAGTACCCAAAATATAATCCAAAATTCATTGACAGATGTAATTGGACTTGTATTTTTTAAAGTAGAAAAGATTATAGTGGATGAGTGCAAATTGTTAGCAGATACTTTCATGGAGGAAAATTTATGGGATATCTTTTACGTAGCAGGGAAGGCCAGGGGAGTAACTGAACAATTACTATTGAAGCGCCACCAAAATTTACATTTCCGCAACTTTGAAGACATGGCTTTGATTCTGAAAGGACTAAGTCTCACATGCCAAAATAGTAATTCCTTTTTCATTGTTTTGCAAAATAGAACTCAGTCTCACATACCATAGGAGAAAGGTGTTTTTCATTGTTTTGTTTATTTTAAAAAATATTATAATTTGAATTTAACAAAAAATACGACAATAATTCCTTTAAAATTTCTATTGGTTTTGTATATGTAGTGCATTTTTAAAGAGATGATGTATATATATATTGTTAAAAGGGCACATGGCAGGGTTGTGTTTGGATATAAAAGTAAAATGTTTAAGGTTTAGTATTACACTGTAGGTTTGATCAAAGTATTTTTTGGTTGAGTGTATAAGTCTTTATATCTATGGAAATTTTACTTATTTATTATCATATCGATAATGGTGTTTTTTAAAAGTTTACGGTTGAAGAATTTAGGTATGTAATAATTTTAGCAATGGAAAAATATATAATTAATTATATTTGTTTATATGTTTAAGTTTTAAAGTAAATACCAATTTTAGAAATGCAAAAATTTATAATTAGTTATATTTGTTTGTATGAATATTTCTATTGTGAAATTGTTTTAGATTACTAATTATTAAAATTTTGTTAAGATGTTTATTTTTATTGATTTTATTTTATATTTATTTAGTTGACCAAAATACTTTAATTGTTATAAAATAAAATGTCAAAATAATTGTGTGTGATGGTTCATTCACTTTCCATTAGTTTTAACATGAATTTTAATGAATTTAAAAATGCTAGAAAGAAAACTAATCTCTAGATCAATGATTATTAACATTTACAAAGATATACTCTTTAATTTTATGAAAATATAATTTATCCCTTCCATAAATTATTGATGTTACTTAAAGGCGAGACATGATCAAAGCTTTTCCATGTTGTTGGATAGGGGTTCTTCAATAACATTCGTACACAAGAATCCATGTTTTACTAGATTTCATTACGCAAGGATTTCATAACAAGAATCCATGTTTTACTATATTTCATTATGCAAGGAAAAATACAATTTTTAGCTCTGGGAACTGCAAAAAGGGACTTCAAGTATGCATAGTGAAATGGAAAAGGCCTTCTAAGAATTTTTGCATGGGGTGATGAAAATATTTCTATAACAGATGCCACCTAATGTGTGAGGTCAGAGGAGTATCTGTGATGGCTGAAATATATTATAATTCCCAAAAGTGGAGTAATGGAGACCCAACTGGACGAACTAGTTTCTCATAAGAATATTACAATTCACACTGAATTTGTGCATATGGATGCAAATTTGAATTACACTCCATATCCATGTGGAAATATACCAAACAAATGTTCATGGCCATGAATAGGCAATACAAGAGTAGATACATGCCATAGGATGTCATATTCACGAACAAGGCCTAGTGAAAACCAATCTCAAAATCAATCTGAGGATATCTGTATACAATGGAGTACAATTTAATCTCTCATGATCACTGAATTCATATAGGTAATGGTCCAATGAATGATAGCAACAACTCATGAAAAATGCGACTATAAACTGATGTCTTCAAGTCTTCTACACAATCCGCCAAAGGTGAAAGTCTACATCATGTGAATAAAGAAGTTGAGGTCGAACACAATGACACTGTATTTGATTACCGATCATTAAGGTATACCATTAACAAACACGAGACAACCTACTGATAATGAAAGTAGGTATCAAGGCACCGAGTACATTCTTACAAGTGTGAATAAAAGACTTGAGGTTGAACACTTGAAGAATTCATCGATCAAGATACATTGATGTATTCCCAACTATCAATGGCAAGAGAACTTGCCACTGATGACCGCAAGCCTCAAGGTACTCATAGGACTCTAGGTATCGTTTCCAGAGTATATGGGTTGAAGTCGGTGGAAGGGGACCTGCTGAAAAGAGAGCATTAAAGCATCTCTCATCATTCAACATGAGGTACAAAGTAGGAGCTTGGTGATTTGGAGGAACTCAGATGAAGAACATGTTCACAAACCAATGACTTTGTGCATCTTTCGCATGCACTAGATGCAAGCAATGTACAAAAAAGACCCTCTGAATAGCAGCCAATAAGGAAAATTGTTGACAAAGGCGAGAAAACCACCAATAAGGTTAATGGCATCCAAGACACTAAAAAAATCCCAATGTGTGAATATATTTCTTGTTGTCGAACACAAGGGAAACCCCCCAGTTAGCAACCAATAAGGAAATGTCAATTGTTGGGTTCAAGGTTACCTACCCATAATGAAAGTAGGACCAGGGTGCACGATAGGACTACAACTTCATGTAATTCTGAGACACACTGAGGGTATGGTCAACATGCAAAGTCAAGAGTTCTGATAAATGGCCGACACAGGCTGATGAACATTCTTTGAACTAGATTATGAGACATATGGATGACTCTAGCAGCATAGACTCAAATGATTGAATTTTTTTGATGTAGGAGGCACTAATCAAACTCTCCATATGGATTGGAAGAGTAACCAGTCGGGGGAGTAAACTATAAGTAACGAGCTCAGATTCCTAAGGTAATGCTAAACCCAAAATTTTGATGACAAGTGGACTCAAAAGTTTGTGATATGTTCAAAGGTGACGCAACTGCTACCAACATAAGACAATATTCTTTTACCGCCTGTCTTTTTTTGTTTTTTCATAGTCAAATGAATGTTATGATATAGAGGAGGAAACGAGTTTCGTGAGTAAGAAACTGGTTCCAGAAGTGGAACATACCTATGCTTAATGCAAGGGGGTACATGCAGAATATGGACACTCGGGGAAATGTTTCCTCGTAGGGTATAGGGTGTCAAGCTACAAAGGATATAAACAACGCTCTACTTGGCCGATGATGCAAACTGCTCAAGATAATAGGCTTATAATGCGAAAGCAGGAACCGACAATAGGCTCAATACTACAAGAAAGAGAATGAGATGCAATTACAAATTAACTCCAAATAATGTCCTTTTTCATTAATTTAGTCCCCTAGGACCAAAAAAGTATAAAACAATACCCAGGAGAACTCTTTTAGCCACTAGTGACTAGAGTATTCCTTTTTCGAAATTAGTCTACTTGGTCTGAAAAAGGGTTAAACTTACTCCAAATAGACATCCTTTCAGATACAATTAATGAGTGTGAAATAGACAAGTTCACTCAACAATATTTTCGCTTTTTGAGAGAGTCGAAAATGAGCTTAAACAAGACTCGGGGATGTTGTTCTAAGCAACATATGATGGGGGAGGCCAAGGCTCCCATGCAAGACTTCTGTCAAAAGTTAGTAACTCACAGATAGCTGACACAAGCTTGGGAAAACCCAAATATTTCCAAGTCGAGGAGGATAAAATACCTGTAGAGGTTACCTTATCTACAATATATCGAAGAATGCCCCTTATCTAGAAGGGTGCAGAAGAAGGAAGTATGGTCGCTATTAGCACTAATATTTTCATGATCAAATTTTGGTCTTAAAAAATCATATTTTTCATATATAATGATAATAAGGTATTCTTAGCATATTTTTTTCCATCTTAAGGTCATATGAGGGGTTTTAAAGTCTAAAAATGAGATTTTGAAAAGGGCGCTACAGGAAGTTCATGTATTGCACCTATTTTTTAGCAAGAAGTTACCCAAAATTCAAGAATTTTCTTGTTTTAGTCATTATGTTTGAGAACAGATCTCGGGTAGCAGGAAGGTTATTTTTGAAAAGTGAAAGAGGTGGTTTTCAATAATGAACTCATATACAAAAACCTCTTTTCGTTTTTACACAGGTGTCATAGTTTGGGAGATTTGAATGAATCTTTACAACTCATTTTCCATATTCATAAATTCAGGAATTTTTCTGTTTTAGTCATTATTTTTTGGAACAGATCCCGGGCATCTGGAAGGTTATTTTTAAAATGTGCAAGAGGTTTTTCTCAATAACAAACTCATATACAAAAAAATCTTTTTGTTTTTATACAGGTCTCATGGTTTTGGATATTCGAATGAATCTTTACAACTCATTTTTTAAATTAAGAAATTGTTACACATCAAAATTACGCATTCCGATGATGGCCTAGTGTCTTCATTACCAATGTCGCAAGTATTTCATTTTGGCCGCAAGTGTCGCAAACATCGTATTTCCATCTTGCCTATGTATTTTCTCTAACGACATCACATGGACACTTAATACACCCCCAAAGACTAAAGAGTACAAAGCATTTGCCATGAAGAAAACCAATCGAAAATCAATTTTGGAGGCCATTGCTCCCCTACCCACTATTAGGGAATGCCAATGCTCCCTAGCCTTCTTTGGGGGAGCATTCCAACACTTTGTGCACTCTTTTGGGGGAGCGCTGGGATTTTTTAAGGTAAATTTTGGGCAGTGCTCCCCTAACCACTGTCAGGGAGTGCCAAAACTCCCTAGCCTTTTTGGGGGAGCGTTACAACACTCTGTGCCCCATTTTGAGGGAGCGCTGGGTTGTTTCAGGAGATCTTTGACTATTGAGGAAAATCAGGGAAAAATTCCCCTCATCTCTGGAGTTAGTTGGATTTGAATCTGAGGTCAAGGCTAGATCTTAGGGAGGATCCACAACTAATGGAGAAAGATCCTCAACCTATCCCAAGAATCTATAAGGTGGTTGGGCCTCTCGAAGCTTATATAAGGAGGCCTCCTCATGGTGAAAAGCACATGGATTTTTATAGATACCAAAATTATGATCTCATGAGTGGTATACATGGGAGAGATTGAAGGCATCAAACTTATGATCTCATAAGGGAGATATCATTGAAGCATCATCATTTTGTGTCGATTATTTGAGTAAAGGGTTGGACAAGGAGAGCTGGGAGAGGTTGTTGCACCTTCATCAAAGGCCTGTAAGTATTCTCTATTGTTCTCATTAATATACATATGTGCTTGGCCTGTTTCTTTCAAGGTTATGTTTATTCTACATGAACTTGTCTCCATTAGATAGATCTAGTTTCAAGATAATCTTAGTAGAATAGGAAGCTTGTTTTGTCTTTGTTTGTTTTGCAAGACTTATTGAGGAGCTTGGAGATCAAAGATCAACTCAGACTGTGCGAGGAAGAACACCGTTAAAAAGGTACACCTTTCTTCCTCTTCTCTATACATTAGTTTAGCTATGTTTAAAAGGATGTTAGTGACCAATGTTATCACCCTTTCTGTCTTGGCCTTAGGAGTCTAGAGCCCAAGAGGGGATCCACTTGTCCGCAGGGCTATTCTCCTGTAATAGAAATTGACGACTCCATTGGGGAAATCGAAGCTTTCAGTTTTGGTTTCCTTCCTAGATCTTGTTTTAGTCTTTGCTCATTTTTAGATCTTATGCATGATGTGTCTCTGATTCTTAGATGTGTTGTTGTCTCACTCAATTTCTACATTTTCCTGAGTTTTTTTTGGGGGGGGCACATTTTTGAGTTCTGAGAGGCCAACGCTCCCCTGCCTCTACTAATAGGGCGTTGACACTCCCTTGCAGGCTTCCACAGAGCGTTGCAATGCTCTGGTGCCCTTGACACTAGAGCGCTGGTATTTTTCTGCAAAAAATATTCTAGGGAGTTGATCTCTAAGTCTAGTTTTTGCCTTTTCATTTGCTTAGGGTTGTTAACATCTCAGTGTGTCCTTGTTTAGCCTCCAACTATTTGATTTCTAAGGATTGATGATGTTTTGTTTGGAATTTTGACATCTATTTTCCTTGTTGTGAGTCACTCTTCTTCCCTGAGATTTGGAGTCGATCTATTGCTTTCTCACTTATCTGATTGAATGAAAGTTGTTGTAAGGAAATTCAGAGATCTATGCATCTTTCCATTGGATCTTTGAGGTCAGTTTTTCAAGACTTTCCTCCTGTTTGGATTTGTTTTTATTTTTGTTTCTTGTTTTATCACAACAAAGGTGTGTTTTTGTTTATGTGTAGTTTTCTTCCGATTGCTCAAATCTCATAGATCTTGAAGTCTGATTAACATAGGAAGATTTACATCAAACTGATTATCAGTCACACATAAACAAAATGATGTTCTTTCATATTTGGTTTTTGGATATTGGAACCAATTTCTGAACATTTTAGCGTTGTATTGGATTCTTGATTGAGAACAATTGCATGAGGTCATTGCATCTTAGTGTTTGACAGTGAAAAGAAAATCCTTCTCCTTCCCTTAATTAGACATTCATTGAAAGAAAAGACTGCTTATCATTTCTTATGCATGATTTTGGGAATTGAGTCATAATATCATTAGTTTTCACTCTCATACACCTCTGAGTAAGCAACAACCACTAAAATCAGCGCTAAACTAAAATTAATCAGGCATTTTTATATTTTCTAGTAGAAAACATACATTAGCTTAAGGTGTAGGGCTTTGGAATAGGTTGAAAGGATAAATTTCCAAAGTTTTCAAACAAACTTAGCATCTTGTGATAGGGAGAGAAAATCCAATTTTCGTTTAGGCTTTCTGGGATCCCCCTCTCACATAGGGGTTACGCATGAGGTCGCGTTCGAGAGAGTTATGGAGATTATCCCTCCGTGGTTCAACCATTCGTAGTAGTCAGATCATATATTGGGGGTTCTTCTTGAGGTTCAACTGTCTTCATTTCGTCTCGGTGCTTCATGAATTTCAAATATGTTCGGTGTCCTCTGGAGTTCTACCGGTCCACTTGTCCTCAGTTCTCTTGAAGGATTTCAAACTTGTTATCCTACCCATACGTTTGGATTGGACTGTCGACTGTACCCGCCCAAGGGATGACTACGATTTGGTGACCTTAGTAGCCATAATATTTAGGGTCTTACATGAGGTGACGGTGAAGGGAAGTTTCAATGTACCTGGAACAGACATTGGTTAAACTCACTCGAGCTCCTTGGAGGGTAAATCCACATTTACTATGTGGAATCTTTCACCAAGGCGTAAGTCCATTAAGCAGGTCACCAACGTAACTGATCCACCCGCTCTATCACCGCCCCTTCCTATATTGATCTTACGATGTTGGATTTCATCACCGACTAGTGGTTTCATTGTGGGAAGGTTTTTTTTATTGTTTACTTCTCAGATTCATAGCGTGTGTTGTTTGGTTTACTTAGTGGACCTTAGGTCGAGTTAGTGTTAATGGCATCAACTCCTGGGAGTGACAATGGAGGAACCCCTTGTCCCATGGAATATTTCACATTTCCTTCTTCTGGAAACATTAGTCCTTCGTACATTGCCACACTGAGTGTTCCGGGACTCACCATCATATTATCGGTTTGGTTTTTCCCCACTCTGGTGATCTTGAATCTTCCCAGTGCTTTAGCTTCACCTAGTGCTTCAGATGTAAGCAGACCACCCACACATCAACCTCATGTCGACTTTTTTCCTTCTTCACGCATTAAGTCTCCTTCCCTTTCTCCCTCTTTGCCTAGTGAAATCTCTAAAGTGAGTATCCAGGTTGATAAGAAGAAGAAGAAACTGAAAGAGAAGAAGAAGAAGAACCTGAAAAGGATTGAGCCTCCAACCATATCAAATGTTTGATCCAAGAAACCATCTACTATTAATCGTACTACAAGTGTTGATGAGATTGACAAGATTAAAACGAAGAATCTGAAACCCAAATTCCCTTGAAGTCTTTGTAAGGGTGACCACTTTCTAAGGGATTGCCCTGGTATTCCCAAGGTCTTAGAAATGTGGTCCTCCACATTATCATCCCCTGCTAGACATGTTGGTGACACCCCGTCAACTAGTGACATTAGGGTTGGTAAGAACAAGTCAACTATCAAATTTCCTTGTATGTTATGCAAAGGTGATCATTATTATCACCTTTGTCCTCGTATGGATGAGGCTTCTTCTGTTTTGGAAAAGCTTCAACTTCCAACTGGTTATCGTAATATTTCCCCCAACCCATATTTAGTTGATAGGATGGTCAATATGGTTCCATCCCCGGCCAGTCTGGTTGATTAGGTGGTCAATCTAGTTTCATCCTCAATTGAACCACTAACCAAAGTAGTTGATCCAATTCTGTCAATCGTCAGCCCCACTCTTCATCGAAAGAGTGAACCCAAAGTGACTGATCCAGTCCCTTCATTGGTCAATCCCACCCTTCATCCAAAGAGTGACAAAGTGGTTGCTCCAGTTACATCATTGATCTATTCCACTCCTCTGAAGAGTGCCAACGTGGTCAATCCCACTCCTCCTCTGACGAGTGCCAAAGTGGTTTCTCCGGTCCCTTCATCGGTCAGTCTGGTTGATCATGTCATCAATCTGGTCACGTCCTTAGTTGAAACAATTGTCAAAGTGGTTGATCCGATCCCATATTCATTTAATCCCACTCTCTCGTTAGAGAGTGAAACCCAAGTGGTCGATCTGTTTCCACTTGTCGACCCCATTCTCCCCTTGGAGATTGAAACCCATGTGGTCGATTTGATATTGTTATCGATCAATCCTACTCTCCCTCTAGAGAGTAAACCCAATACTGTCCATGTTTTTCTCATTGATACAGAATCTATCGTGCTAGGGGGCATTCCTCCTTCTCCCATGAAAACCACTCCAAGTAATGAGGCCATCCTTTTTGATTGGGGTGTGCTAACTGGACCTCATCTTTCCTCTCACATTCCTTTCAAGATTACAGTACAAGTTTGTGGTCGGGACGTTCCTCATACACTAATAGATGAAGGTTCGTACGTTAGTATTTTTTCCTCTATTGCTTGGCAAGATTTGGGTTATCCTCATCTTGTACCGGTTACCCAAACTCTGTTTGCTTTTAACAGAAGAACCAGTCACCCTTTAAGGATCCTGCCCCAGTTTCCCATAACTTTGGGAGGGAAAAATGTCTTTATTGATGTTATGGTAGTCCAGGACCCCTTGGATTTAGATTTAGTCCTTGGGCAAGATTACGTCTATGCCATGAAAGCTATTATATCCACTTTTTTCCATGTGATATATTTCCCGCATGATGGAATAATGGTGACTATTGATCAACTTTCGTTTGTTGGCCCTGACTTGACCATGAAACCGATGACCTCCCTAAATGGTTCTTATATGCAGACAGTATCACCCTCTCCATAGGTCAATTATGTGGCGTTATCTCCCTTGCCTTCAATTTTTGATGATTTAGATCTGGTAGTTGACATGGTGATTTCTTCAGTAGGGATATTAGAGCTTGATCTCCTTACCCCTAATGAGACCCTCGACATGTGTTCCTTTCGAAGCATTCTTCTTCCATCCAATGAATATCTCTTGGAATCCATGACTGATTTTTTTCCCTTGACATGGTGTGATTCTAGAGCATTATCCTCTTGGAAGCCATGATCAAGAAGAGGTCACGAGCATAGTTTCTCTTCTCTATGGAAAGCTCATTAAAAATTGAAACAGAGGCTACGAGCATAGTTTCTCTTCTCTGTGGCAAGCTCATTAAAAAATGAAACATAAAAATGCGGATTCAACCTGAAGCCTTGAGCATAGTTCTTTTTTTGTGTCAATCTCGTTAAAAAATGAAACAATCACCTTCCTGTCAGGTCGAGTATTTCGCCAAATCTCGTAGATGTCGAGTCGAGTCTTTCGTTAGGTCCCGTATTTGAACCTTCTTTTCATCCACCTGTATCCTTTTTCTCCATCTAGTAGAGAAATTGGTGACAACCTCAAAGTCGGTGAATGACTTGAAGCTTGGGGGGCATGTCTCCAGCCTTTGATTATCATTCTAGAGTTAAGACGCTAGATTTTCAAGTTGAGGGCAGAGTACAAACCATCCATGGGTATCCCCTATCCCTACATTTGGAAATTATGTTGGGAATTTACAATCATAGTTTAATTTTGTTTCAAGCTTGTGTAAAAATGAAACCAATATCGAGCTTAGTCTTTGTTCTTTCTCTCGCTCATAAATACGTGAGAATGTAACCGAGTATACTTTTATCACTTTTTTGGACTCGTAAAGGTTATATGAAAAAGGAACCCCCAGGAGTCTCCTTTAATCTCTTTTCAGACTCTCTAAACATGAAAATATTGCTGAGTGATCTTGCTTCCTTTCACACTCGTTAAAAGGTTTGAAAGGGCATCTTTCAAGTGGTAGTTTATCCCTTTTTTGTCCCTGAGAGACTAAAATTATGAAAAAGGACAACCTTGGAGTCGTCTTTTAGTTCTTTTCAGACTCTCTAAACATGAAAAATCACCGAGTTTACCTTCTTTAGACTCATTAAAAAATCATACATTGAAGGGCCCATACGGGACCGGACCCTTACTTCCAGTCCATTAAACAAAGGAAGAGGGACTTACTAAAGGCGAGTTATATCGAGCATGTGTTACCCTCCTCGAGCTCGTTAAATCAAAAAGAGGTACTCATCTATCTAGATGGGGGAACAAATTGAAGGAAGCAAGCCAAACAGTTTTTGGGAACATTACAAGTAACTCTTACAGTCGCCCTTGAACACGACACTTTGTCTTTGCACGCATTTTAATCCGTTGAACCCCTACACTGAGCCAATATTCTAAGTTTTCTTACTCCTTTGGGTCACCTGAAGAAAGTCACAGTATCCATTGCATTATCATGTTTTGGTCCATGTCATGTTTTTGTTGTCGTGCCTTAGTGTTCAAGGGAAGTATCTGCCTCAAGAGTCAACCATCACAAATTTCTGTTTCAATACCCATGTCAGTCCATGTTATTTTGATCCACCAATTACATATTTGTGTCAGTTTTGTGTCGTTGATGGGGGATACATCAAGGCCCTCCTTCGATGAGTCTATTCCTGTCGACTTCAACACATCATCTAGGAACTAGACTTAGAAACCAGTTAGTACCTTGGGACCTGCATGCCTCAATGGCAGGCCTCCTCACTTCCGAAAATGGGTTTACATCATTGACCCCTGATTAGATGATTCCATGAATGTTCGATTTCAACTCATTTATTCACATTCGCTGGAATGTACTAGGGTACCTTGGGAATCATTGACATCAATGGTGATTTACCTCGCGCTTGTTGATGGTTTACCTCATTGACCAGTAATCAAGAGGTTTCTACCATGTTTGAAATTAGGACATCTATTCACATGGTTAGACTCGTACTTCATCGGGATCGGTAAGAAGACCATGGGTTGAGTGATCACTCTGATATGTACTTTGCCCAAGTTGTGACATAGTTTCTCTTGAATATTGACACATATACTGTCACATAGATCCACTTTGTATTGGCTCGTGGCTATGTCTTTTCGTCTTGTAGATCCACTGTGTATTTTTCATGGATACGATCAATTCATGTCATGGGAGTATAGATCCACATTGTATATTTGGTGGCTATACCTTTTTGTTAATAAAATTATGCATCCGCAGTGTATCTTATGGCGGCCATACCTTGCAAGTCTTTGTCACCCAAGCATAGGTATGCATGCCTTGGGTTTGAAACATATCATAATATTTGTTTTATGGTTGTGTGCATCTTCTACCAGGTTCTCCACGTCCATACCCTTGCTCGAAAAAGTCTACAAAGTACTTCAATCATCATTTCCCGTCTTCTAACTTCACCCTTTGGGGAGAAATCTGTTACACATCAAAATGACTCATTACGATGATGGCCTAGTGTCATCATTACCAATGTCGTGAGTGTTTCATTTTGGCCGCAAGTGTCGCAAATATCATACTTCCATCTTGCCTATGTCGTGTCTCTAACGACATCACATGGACACTTAATACACCCTCAGAGACTGGTTTTAGGAAGAGAAATCATTTGATGAAGAGTACAAAGTATTTTCCATGAATAAAACCACTCAAAAATCAATTTTGGAGGCCAACGCTCCCCTACCCATTGTTAGGGAGTGGCAACGCTCCTTAGCCTTCTTTTGGGGAGTGTTCCAGCACTCTGTGCATCCTTCTGGGGGAGCGCTGGGATTTTTTAAGGTAAATTTTGGGAAGTGCTCCCCTAACCACTGTCAGGGAGTGCCAACGCACCCTAGCCTTCTTTGGGGGAGTGTTGCAACACTATGTGCCCCATTTTGAGGGAGCACTAGGCTGTTTTAGGAGATCTTTGATTATTGAGGAAAATCAGGGAAAAATCCCCCTCATCTCTGGAGTTAGTTGGAATTGAATTTGAGGTCAAGGCTAGATCTTAGGGAGGATCCACAACTGATGGAGAAAGATCCTCAACCTATCCCAAGAATCTCTAAGGTGGTTGGGCCTCTCCAAGATTATATAAGGAGGCCTCCTCATGGTGAAAAGCACATGGAGTTTTAGAGATACCAAACTTATGGTCTCATGAGTGGTATACATGGGAGAGATTGAAGGCATCAAACTTATGATCTCATAAGGGAGATATCGTTGAAGCATCATCATTTTGTGTGGATTATTTGAGCAAAGGGTTGGACAAGGAGAGTTGGGAGAGGTTGTTGCACATTCATCAAAGGTCTATAAGTATTCTCTGTTGTTCTCATTAATATACATATGTGCTTGGCCTGTTTCTTTCAAGGTTGTGTTTATTCTACATGAATTTGTCTCTATTAGATAGATCTGGTTTAAAGCTAATATTAGTAGAATAGGAAGCTTGTTTTGTCTTTGTTTTTTTTGTATGACTTATTGAGGAGCTCGGAGACCAATGCTCAACTCAGACTGTGCGAGGATGAACAATGTTAACAAGGTACACCTTTCTTCATCTTCTCTATACATTAGTTTACCTACGTTTAAAAGGATGTCAGTGGCCAACGTTATCACCCTTTCTGTCTTGGTCTTAGGATTCTAGAGCCCAAGAGGGGATCCACTTGTCCGCAGGGGGATTCTCTTATAATAGAAATTCAAGATTTTTTCTGTTTTAGACATTATTTTGGGGAACAGATCACGGGCAGTTGGAAGGTTATTTTTGAAAAGTGAAAGAGTTTTGTCTGAATAATGGAATCATCTAAAAAAAAACTCTTTCCACTTTTACACAGGTGTCATGTTTTGGGAGATTTGAAAGGATCTCTGAGCATCATTTTTCTAGAATTTCGACAGTTTCTTTTTCCTAAAACTTGTCTAGTCAACTCATCATTTTGAATTTGGGATGGAGGTTTTTGGATCCATTTTTCTTGGATCTTGAGAAGAATGTAATATATTTATAAAAGAGAGGAATGTAAAGAGAGAGGGAGGGAGAGATCCCTATTTTTGGCTTTCATTGTAAAACTTTCAAAAGTTATTTTTGCTTATATTTTCGTATGTAAAGATATCAGTTTCTTATGAAGCCAATGGTCAGTGTGTGTTTCTATTCTCTGTTTATCATCTCTTTTACTTCATCTTGAACATATTTTTCTGATGTATGATATATGACTACAAATTTGTGTTGAGAAGGTTTCTTTATAGGATATATTGCAATCTTTTCCACATAAATGTTTAAGCCCTTTGAATCTTATTTGGAAAGGGTTTCCGAGTAATGATTCATTCTTCTACTAAGTAAGGGCATTAAAGCACAAGTTGTTATTTGGTGATTTTATTAGTTTTTGTTCCACAATTATTCCATACCATATCACTTATCTTATTTCACTAATCAAAGGTTTTATTTACCTGGTATGCTGCACATAGGAAAGTGGTTTAAATAGTCAAATCATAAACCTCATTGAAACCAAATGTCTGATCTTTCCACCTTCATAAAATTATTGATGATTTTGAAACAAGATGTGCTAGGCTTGACTCAATAGTAGTCTTGAGTTGACTTCTAGTGATAACAGTCGCCAACTCTATTACGAGGAAAATCACTCTATGGCATGGGGTAAACCAAAACAAGTGGAAATGACTGCAGAAATCAACTCTAATCTCAAGTATGTTATATAAACAAATATACTAACAAGACATGATAAAGATCCTACCTCATCCAGATGTTCGATGAAGTCCATCGTTGAGCACTTTACTCAAAGCAATACACCTGCAACTTGTCCTCAACAACCAAGATACACAAGCATATGGTGATAATATATCAAGTTAGCACATATAATAGCATAATCCATCAATATTCATAACAAATATGCCCATGGAATAACAATTCAAATATTTGCAAGACATTAATTGGACGAGAAAAGATTATTTCTATTAAAATGTAATCAACAGAAGTGTATAAATGACAAAATTATGTGTCGGCACGTTCGGAACCGAGAAACTAAGTCCCTTCCAGCTGGGCTTCCACCACTTCAATCCTCCACCAAGGGAAATCTCATATAAGAGAGAAAATGAGGTCCTGCATCAAATAGGGAAGAGCTTGGGGGCTGAACAATGTGTTCAGGCTTAAAAGGAAAAAGGGATACAGACTCAATATGAAGTGAATAATATGTCCAGAGTAACTTTGCTCTCAAAGTTGAATTCTTCTCCTCTTTTCCACAACTTGGATATGGCCCATTTATAGCCTTCAAATGGAACTGAAGGGTCAAGTCAGAACGTTTCCAATATATGGAAGCTCAAGGATCATGGATCTCATGACATGACATGGAAACCCGACACGATTTTTTTATTCTGAGCACAAAACCCGATGTACGTGGGATGCAATGGTGCAACCTATGTATATTCATATTGTATATTTGTTAGGGTGCATATATGTGGAAAAATGCATTTTTTTATCTCTGGGAACTGCAAAAAGGGACTTAAGTCTGCATAGGAAAATGGAAAATGCCTTCTGAGCAAGTTTGCATGGGGTGACGCAAATCTTGCTATAACAAACATCCTCCTTCCCTTTGAACAAGGGGTGTTCCCAATCCCAACAGTTCTATATGGTTATGTATGAATAAATCATATTACCAAGATACATATTCCATAAAAAGTTTCTTCCACTTGATGAGGTACTAATTAATTTCTCTATTCCTTAGTTTCTTCATTAGTGTTTCAATGCATGTTTAAGGTTATAGTATGATTTTTCCATATTCATCAAGTTCTAGAAAAATAATTCGCTTTGGGATCTTGATACCAATCATAAAACATGAAAGACCAAATCGAAACATGAATAAGAAAGAAACTCCAATCAGTAATCCATACTACCATTAATCTATTTAACATTTATAGTGATTGTAGTACTTTTGTTCTAATTTATTTTCCTTCTTTTGTCTTGAGGGAGATATATTTTTATGGTTACAACATCATAACTAATAAATCCCCCACCTCAAATTTTATTTCATTGTGATGTTGATTTACTTGTTCTTTCATCATGTTTTTTTGTTATAGTTAATTTTTTTTCTAATAGTCCACTATTCTCATCACACACACCATTTGAGTGGTATTTAGCCTACATTTTGAAAGGAATGTTGGAAAAAATAGGAAAATTTGTTTCAGATTTTAGTGGACATGGAAAAGAGAAAGGGAAGGAATTCACTTGGTGAAGTGGAATAAGCACGTAAAACCAAAGGAGGCAGGATGATGGGGTCTAAAGAATATCCATTTGTTTGTACTCGATAACATAAATTCTTTGGAGAATGAAGAGAACTAAAAGTACATGGGAAAATGTGATGATAGTAAAGTACATATCTCTTGGGTCAATGGAGGACTATATTAGAAGAGAAGTGAACAAATCTAGAGGGGGTTCAATAATTTGATAGGCATTATTAAAGACTTATCCTTTTCTAGGAAGATGGTTGGTTTGGATAGTAGGGAAAGTAGACATAGTGAGAATTGGGGAGGACCCATGGATAGGATGTATAGGTAATTATAGTTTATCTAGGACTTTAAAAAATTCACTCTCAAATATTGAGATTCATAGCATATTAGATGCAATAAATCCATGACCTAGATTTACATGGAACCAAGGATGTAAATCAACAACTCAACTTAAGATCCAAGGAGGAGATGCACAATAATGACAACAATTTATTTCGAGCATCTAACATAGTGCTATGAGACTTAGTGAAAAATAAGATGAAATTGTTTGGTCAAAAATAAATCCTTTGGAAGATACACAACAAAGATAGTGTTAAGAACCAAACATCAATATAACATAGAAAAACCTCAGGAAAAGTACTCAACGCCTTGAAAAAGAGATAATTTCAGATAATAAGCCTCTTCGAGGGGGCAACCTCCTTTTACCCCACTTAAATGTTCAAGTACAAGAT
>ML778504.1:1216708-1228649 GCA_009831015.1 Picea engelmannii | reverse complement strand
CTAGTAGCCGAGACTCATTTTTTACTCCATAGTGATGTTCAAGGGGGTGTTGGAGAAATTTATATTTTTTAGCACACTAATTCAGTGGGAGTTAACTGACTAGTTCTATTTTAGAATTTCTAATTTTAGACATCACTATTATGCATGCATTCCTAAGATAGGATTTCATTGCCTATATGAGTGAATATCACTCACTCATTGGATAGATCATAATATACATTGATTCTCATTCTTCATATTGTATCTCTCTTCCTTTTCTTGATAAGATTTGTTTGTGTATGCTTTAGCTAGGTCTCCCGTGCAGGCTTCGATGAAACACTGACAGAGGAAAGGAAGTTCTTTCCTGAGAAAAGTAGGCTAAAAAATGATGGAACATTGTCAAAAATTATGGTGGAGGAATTTATTTGGTGGTGGAAGAAGATTTACGAGTTATTCAAGTGGAGGCAATGGAAGGTTGTGTGATTGTGGATAATTTTTGTGGTCATTGGATGTTATTTCTTACCATGAAGCATGGGTGGACACTCATTGGAGCCCTAATCTAGGTTACAATATTAATTTTCATCTCCTCTTGAGAGGTTGAATTGGGTGTGAATTTTGTTCTAAAGAGGACGTGGGGTTTATTCTTTCCAATAATTGGTATTGGAACCAGAGCGTTTTTTGTGCCAAGTCATGGCACCCTCTATTTGGTGTGTGGGAGGAATATCTCAACAATGTTTCTGCATGGATCAAGTTGACTAACTTACCCATTGAATTCTGGTCTAAGAAGGGAATGAAGGCCATTGGAGACACTTTGAGGACCTTCATATCTATAGATGGAAGCTATAAGAACAACAACTTTCGTTTGGTGGCATGCATCTTGGTGGAATTATACCCCCAACAAGGCCTATTTGAATCACTCGATTTGATATTAGGTCAAAGGATATATAAACTAACTGTGGATTATCTTAACATGCCATTCATTTTCTCTCACTACCATCAAGTTGAACATGTATTGGCTATTGGAAAAGCAGTTTTGGGGATACATTTTTGGGAAAAATCCTAAGTACAACAAAAGTGCACAAAGGAGAAGAAGAACGACGAGGAAGTGCACAACTAAGGTGCATCTAGAAGGACAACTCACAGTAAACAAAATAAAACAGGGAATAAAGAAGGAGAAGAAAGAAGACAAAAAGGAAGGATAAAAACTCGGCGTTCTAAAGATGGAAGGACACACAAAAGCAACATGCAAATGGAAAAATAGAAGAAAGCAGTTGAACAACTAGTTAATTGAATTAGTCATGCAATGTAATGGGTTTTTGGGATGAACCAAGTAGGGTTTTAAGCCCTATATTGTATGTATAAATATGTAATGGGTTGGGAGAATAGGGGTTCCTTGTTGTTGTGGGTTATGTCGTTCATTATTGTGGCATATGTATGGGTTACGGTCTGTTATTGTCTATTTTTAGTTTGTAAAAGAGAGGAATTAATGTCTGAATGTAAGGGATGATGAAAAGAGAGAGAGGCTTGAAACTACAGAGCAACTAGGCTAGGAGAAGAGAAAGATGTCCATGATATATCTTTGTAAGTGCAGTGTGCAAGCCTGAAACCATTACTAAATACCTAATAAAGAATCCAACCATTTTGGACATAGCCCGGAGTTGGGTGAACCATGTTAAATCTTGTGTGACATGTCTTTTATGTGATTGTTGAGGAATTATGTCTGGATGCATAGTAGATTAGACTTGTCTTATATTTAATCCTTGCACAATAATCATGACTGTTATAGCAATGAGTTTATGCAGTAATCTGGAATATATTGATAATATGAATTTGAATCGCTAAGTAAGTTAATACAGAACAAGGAAAAAATTATGTGCACATAACTAATAAAATAGAATGAACATGATGGTCACCTCCCATTCCTTACTACTGCAGAAGCCTAGTTCTTGCATTCCCAATAGATACCTCGCACGAGACTTCATCTGTAAAAGTGCGTGATCCCAAAACAAACGGTCTCTATTGGGTTTTGTTGGTCATAGATAAATCAAACCTAAGGTCTTACAAAACAAATGGTTCCGTTGTTGGGACCCAAAATTTGTGATTGAGGGGATGCTTTGGAGGATGACTAAGAAAAAGATCTCAGAATGGTTGGAAAGGAAGGAAAGAGAATTTGCTCGACAAGAGAACAAAAACCCTTGGATGAGCGACAATAAATGGATGCAAATGTATGTGTACAAAGAATTGCATGAAATTTTCTTTGGTGAATTCCCAATTATTCTAACCGAGTGGCTAGAAATATTTGTGGAGAACACTGGAAGGTATAGAGCTACAACGCCGGGAAATTAGACTCCTAAATTGGTAAGACAACTAAATTATGTAAGTGACCCAAGTACTCATGCAATTGATTTCTGGTTGGATAACATACTAGGAGGATATATTACAAAGTTTGTTGTAGATTGTACCCAATCATACGATGTTGCAAAAAGGGAATTTTTCAAGGGTGCACGTGGAAGGTTCATGAAATCATTAGGCACATGGATAAAGATGTTGTTGTGTGACAAGTGTGTGATGATAATGGAATCTGTCTGCTAAAGGGCCTCACTAACATAGGGGAATCGTGGGATGACAAGAGGATAGCCTGATAACAATAGAGAGTGAAGGAAGCGATGGAAAAGGAAGGGAGGGACTGAGGATGTAAGAAGAGGGTATACTAGAGGAAGAATATGAGTTTGGATTATTGTGTGGAGGAAGGAGGTACAAGAGGAAAAATAACGGGGTTGAGAAAGGAGGGTCGCATAATGAGCCAGAATGGAGAGAACCTTGTGCAATAGTATGAATCATGGAAATACCATATATAGGAGGAGAAGAAGAGGAGTTTCAATATAGTCCAGTAATAGAAGAACCATTAAGTCCTACTCAGACAAGGTCCTGTGTCGAATCCATGACCCCATGTGCATCACCACAATAAAAAATAATAGTTGAATACTTGTCAAAAGCAATTGTAGTTAGCCAAGGAGGACAAAGTAGTAGCAATCAGAGCAATGGAAGTAGTGTGTAGAGTCAGAGTCAAAGTGAGAGTCACCCAACATCACCAAGAAGAGGGAACACACAAAGCAGCATGGAAAGGGTAGACAACACCCTTAGACTTCCCAAGTTCCAGGGAGTTGGGTTAGAGGACTTGGAACAACATATTTTGTCTGTGAGACAATTTGTTCTACAAAGAATGTCCAAGACAAGGCTGTGAAGACTGCGTAGTTAGCAAAAAAAATTAGAGGTCATGCGTTAGTATGGTACATGAAGATGCAAAGCACCACACCTATAGGGCAGGCCAAGACTTTGGTAGAAATGATGCAAGCGTTGTTGAAGGAGTTCAAGAAGCCAAAGTTAGAGTCACAGTACATCACAGAACTGAAGGAGATTAAAAAGGTACAAACAAAGCTAGTATGGGACTTTGATCAAAGGTTCAAGGATCTTATGGGTAGACTAAATTTCTATATCCATGATCAACAACATCAAGAATGGTTTATTGTAGGGCTTCTACCACACATTCATAGACCATTGATTCAATAAAAGGTTGTGTCATAGCCCGAGGCACTAGAAATTGCAATCAAATTGGAATCATCCCCGGTAGGAGACAGTGGAGGGATGGCACATGTTCATACACAGTTGGATGCATTAACGATTCAAATGAAAGAATTGACAAAGGGAAAGGAGAAACACGAGCAAGTTTGGTGTACCAAATGTAGGAATGAAGGCCATCACAAGGAATAATGCCCAACATTCATGTAGTATTTGGCAATGGGGCGCCAAATCCATTACTGGGAAGAGGATATTGCGAGACATGTAAGAAATGGGACCATCACCCAACCCAAGTGTCCATTACTACAAAAGTATCAGAGTACCCCAAGGAACTTGTTTTGCAATTTCTTCAAGTCGGTGGGACATGACGAGAAGGATTTATGCACGTTTGACTTAATGAGGGAGCGCACATAAGATATGTACAGGATTCAGGAGGAGAATTTTGCAACAAAAGGGGGTGGTCCACAATATAATACTCAAAGAATCTTCAATCCATGGAACAAAGGAAACTTTGGTAGAGGCTGAGGTAGAGGAAATTTTGGTAGAGGACGAAGAGGACCGATTATATGTTATAATTGTAATCAACCCAGACACTTGGCCTACGACTGCCGAATCCATGTAGAATGCACACATACTACAAAGCACTGGACCATGCAACATAAGATTTTCCCCAACTAGTTGTGAAATGGTAGGCCAGAGGAAACCAAAACCTGAATCCAAACCAAAACGTGAGAAAACTTTAGTTGGAGAAACTTTTTCAGCAAAAGAACAGATGAAGAAACATTTTAGTGCATGGAAGAATGCATGATGATGTCGACAGCAACAAAATTTCAAGAGTCTTATGAATATGAGGATGATGAAGTTGAACACAGTTAAAATTATGTTCAAGATAAGAGTGAACCAACATTATCTTATAGAAATGATGTAGTTAAATAGGATGGAGGAACACCTTATTAAAACATGCTGAAAGCGTTTTCAACCATGGAAGTGATAGAAGACATTCTTTTGTCATAGGAAGGATGTAGAGAAGAAGAAATGGAACTTTTGGAAGAATGGGTGACAAAAGACTCAAAAGATGAATATTGCATGGAAGATACAATTCAAGATAATTTTGTTGAATTGTATGAAGAATTGGCATTCTTAGAGGAGAGGATAGTGAGTCAAAGACTGCATATTCAAGATGTAAAGTTAGAGGTGGATGAAGAAGACATTGTCTTGGCAGAAAATGAGGAAGAGGTTGCAAAGTATGCACAATAGCAGAGGATAAGTGACATTCAACCAATGATAAAGTTGGATGATGAAATTGATATGCTATGGAAGCTGATGAGGAAGACATTTGAGAAAAGGTACAACATAAAGAGGAGGATAGCCAGCAAGAAATTTTAGCTAATTGAAGAACTTTACATCAACAAAGAAAGTGGGAAACAACAACATAAAGTTTGGAAGCCTTGAGAATTAGAAGCAATAATAGGACAACAACAAGGAGGAAAAGAAGAAGGACAACTACACCATAATTTTGGGATCTAGGAGGACTCCAACATTAGAGCTCATGATCAAGAGATCATGAACATTTTTTTATTCATCGGGAGTCTCATGCACGACGATCCTGCTTCCAAAACCTTGGAAATTGGGTGAAGAATTAGGGGGTCTTTCATTACCTAGGGAGTGGGTTACCTGTGCTTGAATTATTTATATTTTCTAGAAGAGAGACATAGGATAGGGTTTGATTAATGCAAATAAGGATTGGCTTGTAAATGTTCTCGAATGTGTGAGAACATGAGAGGAGAGGGATCCTAATGATATTTTGAGTAGTTTGTAGATTTGAGGAGATCCTTCAAAGATTGTTGAATGATTTGTGGATCTAGAGGATCCATAAGGATTTATTAATGAGATTATTCTAGATTTGATCTAATTCTAGTTCAAGATCCTTTTGTACAAGTATTGTGAGCATGAAGGAAATAGGGGTGGTCCATTGAGTGTATGATCAGGAAAGAGAGGAAGGAAACTGGCCATTATAATGAGAATCAGTCTAGAGAATGAGGGAGAAAGACCTATTTATTAAGATCTAGGTCAGAGAAGGCCTTGGAGCCTTATGTAATCTTTATGTACATTTGTGTATTTGGAATGTAAGAGTAGGCACTTTGTTTCGAGTGTCGTTATGTAAACCTTGTCTATTATGTAGTTTTAATCCTTGACATGTGAATTAGGTGTTGGAAGATCTTTGCATACTGTTGTAATTATGCAATCGTAGGAGCTAGGGTTTTGGTTACAGGTTCGAGAGGGAGAATTCACAAGAGAAAGACTCTCTGAAAAATGTTGAAACCTGAAAGAGATCGTGAATGTTATCCAAGTGATCATTGATCACTGAAAAAGGTCGATAATCCTAATTATCTGCATATGGAAAATCCCAGAAATTGGTGCATAGTTTCTATTTGTTTAGCAAAGCAACCTTGTGGTGATTGAGAAATTCTGGCGTTGATAGTTGATCAATGGGAGAATAAACAATCAGAGACTTATCATGACTATGTAAATCCAATGAGAGCAGAGGAGGATTCTAGATCATCTGATCGAGAAGCATATCTACAGAAACCATAGATTTGAAGGAGGAAGGTCAAATGTGTGGAAGCCATTTTTCTTGGTCAATGAAAGGTTAAGGAAATGTATAAGCGTAACTCTGATATGAAGATTCTTGGTCAATCTCATGGAAGAATAAAAGAGAGAAGCGCATGTGAAATAAAGGTTGCTATACTATGGGTTTTGACGATTAAGGTCATCACAAATTATCCCTTTTCATGATTATCAAACCCCCCACCCCAAGAAAGGATTCTTGTGGAAAAGGAGGGGTCACCTTTAAAGGATTCTTCTTGGAAAAGGATAATTTTTGTTATCACTGGGATCTTGTCAACCTGGTTCTATAGAAATAATGAGAAACATCACTAACAACATTGTGAAGGGAAATTTTCACTCATTCGTTCCACAATTTCATAAATGTAAAAGCATTAAAATCCAGTAAAATGAGATAACAATGTTTCTTCAATAATTTCAGAAAGAAAGAAACATTAAAATAGAGTAAAATGGGTTAACCAAGCCTAGTGTCATGTAAATTTGAATGTAATTTGATTAATTGATACAAGTAAAATGTTAATTATGTATAGATTTTTCATCTTAAAATGATAAAATTGATCACAAAATGATAGTGAGGATAGTTATGGGTGGCTATTACCTGGTCGGTAAAGGGGCATAGTTTCTCTCTATCCAAATGAGTCTACGTCTCAGCTTATTACTTTGTTTCCTCACCTTTGAGGAGGAAGAGAGTTCTTAGGTCTTACTTCAGGACCAAAAACCAGTTTCCACCTAGATAATATATGCAAGAAAGCTAGTATCCCTTATGATCATTATTGATGTTATTTACATTTAGATCATGTAATTTATAATATCATCAAACCTTAGTCTCACACATAAAACCAAAACAAACCTATAGCAGTCTCATAGCCTCCTAGCAAGTAAATATTAAACGATAGCATTATTAGAAGAAAACTAGCTTAATAAAAAACATAAATGTCTTTAAAAGATGTTAGCATTTTTTTTTCATGAATTGATAGTTCCAAGGAGGGTTGAGTGTCACCCACAAGATTTGAATTAGTAACCAGATGAGAACTAAGCCCCACACTGACCAATTACCCTATTATACCATACTAATTAAGGATAAAATAATATTAATTATACAGATTTCCTGAAGTTAATTAAGCACAAATCAATGTAAAATAAAACTTCCAAACTGGTCAAGGCATGTGCATGCAGAGTTGGAATTTCAAATCCCAACAGCTTATCAAAATTGACATTTTTTGCAACTTAGATGCCAGTTTTGACAAATTTAACTAAAAATGTTGAGGGGTTGCCGGAATTTTTTAACTTATTTAAGGACAATTTGTCCATCAAATGCCATCCATGTGCATGGCATTGCTCTTAATTACTAGATTAACTTGTAAAAGCATACTAATTTGTGGTTTTACACTTTGTGAATCTATTCACAGAGTGAAAATACCATGAAGAATCACTCAAAAAAATAAATCTGACAAATGATATAAGTTATTCCATACTCTTATGAGAATATTGAAAACCTACATCGATATATCACTGTATCTTGTAACAATCTTTTTATATCATTGTATCAATTAACAATCTTTTTACTTTGATACCCTTTTCATCTGCCTTTTCTTTTACCCTGGTATGGGCTCAAAGACTGCTTGATTGCTTTCATGTGACAACACTATACATTCATCAAGCCTATCTATAAAATCATCCTTGCCACTGTACTCTATTCAGGAACATAAATTACAGTAAAAAAATATTAAAATAAGACTTAATATTTATAAAACCAAAGCATAAGTCAAAGGTCAGATTTGGGCATCAATAAACAAAGGCCTGATACACAGAGAGTACCACAAGGAAAAACTTGCAGGTTTGAAATTCAACTATAAAATAAATTATCTGAGATCCAAAGCCTCTATAAATACTGAGATCCAATGACATGCAATGCAGCTAAATTGAAACAGTCAGAAAACAGAACATGAATATTGCATACATAGGGCTCCCTGTTGTTTGTAGCTACGATACCTTCCTCTGTGAAATTCCTGACAAGAGTTGTACACCCTCTGATGCGTTGTTAAGAAACAAAATGGCATTCATGATGGTAGTGATGTGGGCATCTGACTATTTCCTTCCTACTTCGCAGATGAATACCATTTGTTAGTTATTTTTATGATGGGAAGAGTGCACGCTTTATGTGGAATATATTCTTCTAAATTCTGGCCGTCCTGACCAGTCTAATATTGCATATTTTTTGTATGGTTGGGCGGCTGGTTGTAACCGTCCTGTTGTTGCCTTACCTTTTTCTCCTCAATGTGGATGGACTCAGTTGTTCTCTAGAGGTTGCTAAAATCCAGAATACGGGGTCTTCAAATTAGAAGAAACATGAGCCTATCACACCTAATGTTCATTGATGATATATTAATATTCTGCTTGTGTCTATCACACCTAATGTTCATTGATGATATTAAACACCTAATGTTCATTGATGATATATTAATATTCTGCTTGTGTGAAGCCTCAAAAGGGTTTAAGTTGAAGGAAATTCTAGATTGGTTATGTGATACAATTGAAATGTAATAAATGATGAAAATTCTACAATCTTCTTTTCGGAGTTTGTAGAGGAGGAGCATGTTCAGATTCAACCTATTTTTAGTTTCTCTACTCATTGTTGATGTTTGGACAACATTGGAAAGACATTCTTCCATATATATGTAGATAGATAGATATATCATATAATATATGACATGTTATTTATAATACAAGGTATAAATATATATAATAAATAAGTAGTTATTTATTATCCAAGGGACACATCTTTTCATGGATGGTCACCATATGTTCTCTATATATGGAACATTCATCATTGTAATAATAAATCGATAATATATTATCTCATATAGAAAAATCAACATGGTATCATAGCAGGACTAGGCTTGACTCCCTCATGGGAGGCCCAAGAAAATTACTCATGGAATGTGTATCCATGGTTTCCATCTATGGGATTCAAAATTAATGTTGATTATGTCATGTTATGGGCTTGAGAAAGTGGCGGTTCATATCAAATAATTTGATCTTGAGAAAGATGTAGAGAAAGTTGAGTGGTTAGAGTTACAGTGTGAAGTTGGGAAAAGTCTCTCTTTTCACGGACTTAATGGGTGATCCACTCTACAGGAACCGCCATAAACCAACTTATGTAATGTTGGTTTTTGAGATTGGACAATAGAGGGAGGTCGTGAGACTCATCAGAGGCTGCATCAAAGCCGTTGTGTGTGGTAGAAAGTTTCCGGTTGAAGACGCGTTGAAGGAATATTCAAATCCTAGATATGCAAAAGCAGCTTATATTCTTAGTCTTCGAGTTCGTCAAGTCACAGGCGTTTGGGAATTGGATTGAGAATAGTCCAAACATTTGAAGCATGGTTGAAAGAAAATGCATTGGAGTACGCATACATGACCATCGAGAAGGATAATGAGGCATCTATCAAGATTTTTATAGAGAGATGCAATTTTCTCAAGTTCAAAACATCGACCCTTCTAGTCCATCCCTTTCATTCCCACTCTAAACGAACAACATCGAGTATTAAAATATTGAAGCTCGACGTTAAATGTGCCAAATATCTGTACAGGCATAGACTTGGAACCAAGGAATTCTTTCCCACAAACATTGAAGCAGTGATGAACAAGAAACTGAGTCTGGGGACATGGGTGGCCCTTCCCAGAAAAGAATACTAGTCGAGCTTGCAGAAAAGGCAATCATGTTCCACTAATTTTTTTACTAGCTCATGGGTCATCGTCAATGTGTGGAACAACGACGATGTATTTAAAATGAAAGTGAAAGGTGCCTCGTCATTGAAATGTATGTACGCAGTCTCGTCATTGAAATGTATGTATGCTGCCACCATGCATGTCTTGGATAGGAGCTTCCCCTGGTTAAAAAAAAAATACCCTCGATTTTGAATGTGTTTCGTCTGTTTGGATTGCATTTTATATACACACTGCACATAGAGGGGAGTGAGGGTATGGATCTCAGAAGGGTTGTGTATGTTTCTTTTGGAAGCCTTGTTGTTCTTTCAAAATATCAAACTCATAAGATAGCTCTTGGGTTGAAGGCAAGTGGATGTCCCTTCATATGGGTCATTCATGCATCTAAGGCTAATGGGTCATATATTTTAGGATAAGATCATGAAGTATAATCCTAAGAATCCTCATTGGTTTAATCGAGATCTGTTTGTGTTGAGCTAGACATGGGTGCATGTTGCAGCAAGTTCTCTCGCATTTGGCGAGATCAACATGAGTATTTGGTGTGGATTGATCAAGATGGATATGAGAAGCAGTGACAAACACTCTTAGTCGAGATCACATGAAGCTTGTGTCAATGTGTTTATGTTTGAGGCAGCATCATGACACATTCTCCCCGGAGGGTCTTGTGTGGACTAGTGGGGGGGGATATAGAATTCATCCTGATGTGCCTCAGATGGTTAGATGAAGGAACCAAGAGATTGGTTTCATGAGGAAACCTTGATATGTCTTGGGAGACATTGGTTCCATGAGGGAACCTCGATGTGTCCTAGAGATGTTTGAGGCAACATCATGAGACATTTTCCCCGGAGGGTCCTATATGGACTAGTAGGAGGGAATGTGGACTTCATCCCAACGTGCCTCAAGTGGTCAGATGAAGGAACCAGAACATTGGTTTCACAAGGAAACCTCGATATGTCTTATGAGACATTGGTTCCATGAGGGAACCTCGATATGTATTAAACATTAGTTTCATGAGGAAACCTCTATATGTCAAATATTGTCCAAGATGGCTTAGCTTGATCATCCCCAAGAGACTGGTCACCCCTTGTAGGATGAGCTAGCTCAAGTCTTGTGGATATCAACTACATATGTGACATGGTACAGAAGGAAGCAGTGAATCTCTAGTACATCTCCATCAATGAACAAATAATAGATATTCTGATGAATCCCTTGTCCAAAGGGATTTTTTTATACTTTAGGGACAAGTTGGGGCTTGTGGAGATTACTCCTTTGGATAAGTGGGAGTGTTGATGTTTCAACATCGGGAAAAAATTCTCCTAGGATTGGTCATGGTGATTTGAACATTGGTGAATGGCCTAAGCATAGTCTTCAAAGAACATAAGACTCGATGTGTTAGTGTTCCTCCAATGCGTGGAAACATCGGGCAGACTTTCACCCATAGGGTTGTACCTGTAGTGAATGTCTCGAGTAATAATCAGACATACCTTCTCCTAGATTGGGCTGTAGACCAAGGGAGATAGGATACATTTATCACAAATGTGTACTTGTGGTAAATGGGCCCAGGCGTAGTCCTTCCTTGACCAAGACAAGGAATAATATGGACTCGAGGTGCTTGAGGTGCTTTCCATGTGTTAGTTGGCATCATGATGACATTCACTCATAGGGGTGTACCTATGGTGAACAACCTTGGTGTGTTCTTTGTCCCAGACATGGTAATTTGACAAGGAATGATAAAAACTCAAGATGCTAGATGATATCACATGTGAACCTAGAGTGATTCTTATCTCAAAGAGAGTTAATTGGCTAAGAGAGAGAGCCAAAGAGGGATTTTTCCCTTGGTTTAGGTGGGAGAGAGACATTTCCGAAGACTAACAGACAAGTGTCATGAGTTTAGGGAAAATTTTGTATACTTCAAAGACAAGATTGGCATGATGAAGAATGTCTCCCTCGTTGAGAGGGAGTGTTGATGTTTTGACAACATCGGAAAGACATTCTTCCATATATATATATATATATATATATATATATATAT
>ML778504.1:1169049-1216540 GCA_009831015.1 Picea engelmannii | reverse complement strand
GGTATAAATATATATAGTAAATAAGTAGTTATTTATTCTCCAAGGGACACATCTTTTCATGGACGGTCACCATATGTTCTCTATATATGGAACACTCATCATTGTAATAATAAATCGATAATATATCATCTCATATTATCTCATATAGAAAAATCAACACTCATGGTATTGAGCAGGGTGTCAAATACATGGGGTTTTTCCTAAAACCCAACAGTTATGGAAAGGAAGATTAGAAGTGGTTGATATCACATACTGAGAAGAGGATTAGTTGTTGGTGCAAAAGATGGATATTGTGTGGCAGTCGGCTAAAATTGGTAAAATCAGTGTTGGAATCTATTCATGTTTACTGACATCTTCTAGCATATATTCCAAAAGTAGTCCTTACTAGTATCAAAAAGATATGTTTCAATTACTTGTGGAACAATAGTGTTGAATTCCTTGGTTCTCATTTGGTTTCATGGAAGCAACTATCTAAGTCAAAATATGTAGGAGGGTGGGGTTTAAAGGATGTCCACTCTTTTGGTAAGGCTCTTGCGGAAAAATATCTATGGTTTTTCATTACTCGAGACAACTTGTGGAGGTGTATACTTATATATAAATACATGTCCCCAGATTCAATCATTGACTGGATCTCACATAGAAAAAATCCTACCAAAAATGTCTCTAATCAATGGCGGGCGTTAACATTGGTATTTCAAATTATAGGTAGATTTATGGCTTGGAATGTAGGGATAGGTGCAAATGTGATGGTAGGTGTTGATACTATATCAAGTTATTGTGATCAAAGCTCTCTCTCCAATGGCCTCATCACATGTCTCCACAAAGAAGGGTGAAGCACATTAAATGAGTGTGGGGACCAGGAGTTTTTGACGATATGGAGCTAAGGATGGAATTCAACAAAAGTAATGAATTTGGACCCATAGTGGAATCTTGAATGGTCAATGTCTATTTGAGGATTGATCAGGGTTCATGTCCAACTCTATGATAATGAGGATGAATTGGTGTGGCAATATAAAAAATTAGGGGGATCCTACACAACCAAATTGGGATATCAAGCTATGATGTGTGATGAGGCTCAGGAGCCGAAGTGGTGATTTTCAAAACTATGGAAAACAAAAGGATTGCCAAAGAGAATATTATTTTTTTGGATCGTCCTTCAAGGGAGGGTCCTCACTTAGGACTAATTACAAATAAGAGGGAAGCATGGACTCGGTTTTTTCTACTTATGAAAAAACTAGGATGAAACAAACATTCATTTCTTCTTACGATGCCCCTTCATGGTTTAGGTTTGGCAGGAAATTGAGAAAGTTTTGGGTATGTCTCTTCTCTGGCGAAAATAATCTAGATCTCTTATTGTTTTCACGAGCTTTTCCCAAATTCCTCTATGAAACCTTTGTGTCCATTGCCTATTCTAGTGGCTTGGGGTATATGGATTGTTATGTACCAAATGCTTAAAATATCATAAAAGAAAAGAAATACACACCATGTACACCAATGTGAGTGTGGATAACAACTCCAATACAGATAAGAGAGATAAGTTACACAATAAATCCTTAAAGAATAGGAGAACTGATGCAAAAGCATCGCTATCAAATCAAGAAGTGGAGGTGTAAGCGAACTCGACACTTCATGCATTGAAAGAACCAAATCGACTCTTAACCAACTTGGTAGCAGTGTGGAGAGTTTTTGAATTTCTCATTAATTAAATTAGTTGTATGTAAATTCGGGCCATCATTTGAAATGACAGAGTGATTGTAAATCCTTACATGACTGTAAAATATTACAGGTGTAGGATATTTTCCCTGATTAGTCATTAGGTTGCATTTAATTAAGTTGAGTAGGTAAACGCTAGAGTAGAAGGTGATAGAACTTAGATAGAAGGAAGAAGAGGGAGACTTCTCTCGGTCCTTAGAGAAGTATTTTTTTTTGTGTCTGTAAGAAGATAGAATCTGTAATCATGTGTTTTTGAAATGAATAGAACAGAGGAAAATTCATCCAATTGTACAGTGTTGATATTGTTTTACAGTTTTACTATTGTTATGAATTTTGTGAATGTATGAAGTTCATGGTGAATGAATAATTGAATAAGTTTCAAGTGTTTCTCTTATGTAAGTTATGCAAGGAGTGCATACCGAATGTAAGGAGTGCGTGTGTGGGGGAGTCTTTTGACTCAAAGCTCATAAGAGATAGTGTGGAACTTGTGTATGCAGAGTGTGCATATTAAGCGCAAGGAGTGTGTATGCGAAGTCTTTGACTTGGAGAAAACATTGGAGAAGTAATATAGGTTTTCTCATAATACGATGAAAAGGTCAGTTGCAAAGAGTGCACTGGACCAGAAATAAACTAAGTGTCAAAGAAATCCATTTGAGGAATTCAAAGTTCGAAGGAAGAAAAAGTATAGAGGATTTAGCAAGAGAAATCCTTCAGAAGAAGAAATTTTGAAAGTTGGACAAGATTAAGGGTTAAGATCCATGCAGGAGGAACTGGACCATTTTAGACCGTTAGATCTTGGAGAAGTCATGCACTGATTAGTCATGAGGATCTTTCGAAATTTCACGAATCAAAATATTGGAAGTGAAAATATCTGGTACATGAAATCGTGAAGTGGATCTCGACCGTTGGTTGCAAGAGAGATAAGGACTGTCGATTATCTAGGGAGAATTTGAAATTTGCGAGTCGAGAGAACGAAGGTGAGCTATCACCCAACTTCGCGAAACGCGAAGTCCCAAAACGCTCGAAGGGTTGAGCCTGAGGTTTTATCCGGTGGTCACATGGAGGGGAAGCTTGCGCCTGGTGCTAGTTCATTCAGGTGGAGTTTTGTAAAAGGACCTGTGGTTTTAGTCATTGAAGGTTCCAAGTGGGGACTCGAAGGGTCATTTCGGCTCAGAATCTTGAAAGATCCTAGACCGGGAGGTCGCGCAACCCTTGGAGAGAAGGGGGTCTGCACCAACTGGTATCAGAGCCTAAAAAAAACTCAAAGTTGTATTTTGTGTGTTAGGAACAATTGAAATAATGCCGCCAAGGATACGCGTAGATCCACCTATAGTAAATCGTGTTGTAAGAAGAGAAGTGAGAGAACTTCGTGCAAGGTTGGAAGTGATGGAAGCAATGAAAAGGAGAACATCTGCCACTGGAGACGTTAGTGATGCAGAGAGTGAAGAAATAGAACTTGAAGAAGGTACAGGGGAAGATGTCGGTGACGATTGCTTCTTGAAATTTGTTATGAAGTTGGGAGCCAGAGAAAAGATAGTTGTCCCAATGTATGAAGGTAACTTGGATGTCGAGGAGCTACTGGAATGGATAAGGTCCATGGACAAGTATTTCTACTATGAAGATGTCAATGGAGGAAATACAGTGAGACATGTTGTCACCAGATTAAAGGGACATGCAACACTGTGGTGGGACTAACTACAAGAAGAGAGGAGGAGAAAAGGAAAACAGAAGATAAAGAAATGGGATAGAATGGTGGCCAAATTGAAGGCAAAATTCATACCTAAGGATTACCAGATAAATCTATTCAGGAAGTTGCAGAACCTAAGACAGAGGAGTATGACAGTGAAAGAGTACACAGAAAATTTTTATAGGCTGAATATTCAGACTAGACAAAGGGAGAAGGGTGATGAAAAAGTTGTCAGGTATATAAATGGCTTGAGGTATGAAATCTAGGATGAGATTAGTATGATGACCATAAGGACAATGGAATATTCTTATCAGATTGCATTGAAGGCAGAAGAAAAGTTGGCCAGGAACCAGAGTCAACGAAACAGAAGCAGAGGCTTATATAAAGGTAAGGGGATTGTCTATGATAAGGCACCAAAAAATAAGGATGAGAATGAGAAATCCTATGGTCACATTGAAAGGGGAGGAAGTTCCCAAAGAAGACCGTTTGGTGGGAGAAATTATTTTCCTTGAGGAAGAGGAAGAGGTAGAGGAGGTGGAGTTAAATGTTATGCATGTGGAAAGACATGACACATGTCTTGGGAATGCCCCAAGAGGAAGAAAGAAGGAGGAGGAGAAGCACACATTTCTAAGGCCCAGAAGAATGTGGAAGCAAAGGCAGTAGAAGGAGGACAAAACCTTATGATGAGGAAAGTTATTCTAAAGCCAGAGAAAGAAATAGAGGATTCGTTTTAGTGAACGAGGTTGTTCAGGACTTCTTGTAAAACAAAGGACAAAGTTTGCAAGATGATTATAGACAGTGGGAGTATTGATAATTTAGTATCTACAAAAATTGTGGAGAAGTTGGAGATGGAGACAACTGCACACCCAAGCCCGTATAAAGTATCGTGGTTGCAGAAAGGACATCAAGTAATGGTAAGTCAACAATGTAAGGTTGAATTTAAAGTAGGAGGTTATAAAGATGAGATTTTGTGTGATGTAATTCCTATGGATGTTTGCCATATTTTGTTAGGGAGACCATGGCAGTTTGATAGGAATTTCATTCAAGATGGGAGAAAAAATACTTATACTCTGGAAAAAAATGGTAGAACCCACATGTTACTGCCAATAGAAGAGAAGAAATAAAAGGAAGAAGCCAACATAAAAACACTTCTCATGAGTGGTAAGGAACTCTTGAAGGAAATCAAGAAAGATCAAGAAATGCAATTTGTTGTAGTGAGGAAGCCGAGAGTTATCCTTACCAATACTTCTATGGATTATTTACCTGAAGAAATCCAGGAATTGTTAGGGAATTTTGTTGACATAGTAGTAGATGAGTTGCCTCACTAATTACCTCCCATTAGGAGTATTAGCCATCATATTGACTTGATTCCAGGAGCCAGTTTTCCAAATAAAGAAGTGTATAGGTTGACACCTCGAGAGAATGAAGAAGTTAAGAATCAATTTCAGGAGTTGTTGGATAAAGGTTTATTCAGGGAAAGTCTAAGCCCGTGTGAAATACCGACTGTATTGAGTCCAAAGAAAGATGGGGGATGGAGAATGTGTGCAGATTCCAGAGCCATCAACAAGATTACCATCAGGTATAGATTTCCTTTACCTAGGATGGATGATTTGATGGATTGTTTGAGTGGAGCAAGCTATTTTTCAAAAACAGACCTGAGAAGTGGATATCATCAAATAAGAATGAGAGAGGGAGATAAATGGAAGACAACATTCAAGACAAATGAAGGTTTGTTTGAATGGCTAGTCATTCCATTTGGATTGACAAATGATCCAAGCACATTTATGAGGTTGATGAATTATTTATTGAAGGACTTCATAGGTAAATTTGTCATTTTATATCTGAATGATATATTAGTTTTCAGCAAAACAGAGGAAGAACATTTAAAGCATTTGACATTAGTGATGAGGAGGTTGCAGCACGAAAAGTTGTTAATAAACTTGAAGAAAAGTTCTTTTATGAAGAGAGAACTCATATATTTGGGTTTTGTGATTTCTTCAAATGAATTGAAGATGGATCCAAAGAAGGTGAGAGGAATCAAAGAATGGTTGTCACCAAAGAGCATATTTGAGGTGAGAAGTTTCCATGGGTTAGCAAGTTTTTATAGAAAATTTATCAGAAATTTTAGTGCTTTATGTGCACCCATAATGGACATTGTGAAAAAGAAACATAAATATTTTAATTGGACAAAAGAGGGTGAGAAAAGATTCAGAGTGTTGAAAAAGAAGATAACAGAACAACCAATTCTGGTTTTACCATATTTTGGAAAAACATTTCAAGTGAGATTTGATGCAAGTGGAATAGCCATTGGAGCCATCTTGAGTCAAGATAATAGGCCAATTGCTTATTTTAGTGAGAAGTTGAATGACACCAAGGAGAAATATTCTACATATGACAAGGATTTTTATGCAGTGATTCAAGCTTTGAAGAAATGGAGACATTATTTAATTCCAAAAGAGTTTGTCTTGTATAGTGATAATCAAGCTTTGCAATTTATTACTAGGCAAGATAAGTTGAATCAAAGGCATGCTAAGTGGGTAGAATTCATGCAAAATTTTACTTTTTTCATTAAACATATTTTTGGAAGTGCTAATAAAGTTGCATATGCTTTGAGCAGGAGGAGTTTGGTTATACATGAATTCCAAGTGAAGACCTTAGGGTTTGAGCACCTTAAGGAAATGTATCAGGAAGATCCAGATTTTAAGGAGGCTTATGAAGCATATGAAAATCCTTTGTTGAGGGATAACAACTCATGGGCAAAATATTTGATCCAGGATGGATTGTTGTTTAAAGGAAGTCAATTGTGTATACCAAGATGCTTAATGAGAGATAATTTGTTGAAAGAAAAACATAGTGGAGGTCTAGCCGAACATTTTGGTCATGAAAAAACATTTGCACAGCTAAATAGTTTGTATTATTGGCCAGGTATGAGGGAAGATGTGAAGAAATTTGTAGACCGATGTAATATTTGTCAACATGCAAAAGGGAAGAGACAAAATACTGGTTTGTATCAGCCATTGTCTATTCCAGAAAGGCCTTGGGATGCAATTAGTATGGATTTTGTATTGGGATTACCTAGAACCCATAAAGGAAGTGATTCCATATTTGTTGTGGTCGATAGATTTTCTAAAATGGCACATTTCATACCATGCCAGAAAACAAATGATGCTACACACATAGCCAATTTGTTTTTCAGACAAGTTGTGAGATTACATGGATTTCCCAAAAGTATAGTCTCAGATAGGGACACTAAGTTTGTAGGACACTTTTGGAAGACTCTATGGAAGAGGGTGGGAACTAATTTATCTTTTAGTTCAACATATCACCCTCAGACAGACGGACATACTGAAGTGGTGAAAAAGAGTCTGGGAAATTTGTTAAGGAGTTTAGTCACTGAACAAGGTCGTCAGTGGGATCAGATTCTGGCCTAGGAAGAATTTGCATTTAACAATTCAGCTAACAGGAGCACTGGAAAAAGTCCATTTGAGATAGTATATGGAAGACAACCAAGAGGGGTTGCAGAATTGAGAGAATTGAATCAAGATGAATTCAAGAGCGCTGGAGCAGAAGATTTTGCTACAGAAATGCAAAGACTTCATGATCAAGTTAGGAGGCAGATACAGGATAGTAATCAAAAGTATAAGGACACAGTTTATCAGAAAAAAAGGAAGTTCAATTTGAAGTGGGAGATGAAGTTTTAGCTCATCTGAGAAAGGAAAGGTTTCCAAGAGGAACATATAATAAGTTGAAGATGAAGAATATAGGATCATGCAAGATCCTTAGAAAATTTGTAGTAAATGCTTATGAGATCGAGTTGCCAGACAATGTTGGGATATCACCTATATTCAACATTGCAGACCTGTATCCTTATAACATAGATGATGCAGGAGAATTAGATGATCAGGAAGAGATTCAGTGGGAAGAACAAATGACCACAGTAGAAAAACCTCAGATGGAGAAAATTTTGGAACAGAGAGTTGGAAGGAAAACCAGAAGAAAGATGCACCCTGAATATTTAGTGAAGTGGAAGGATCACCCAATGGAAGATTCAAGTTGGGTAACTGAACCTGATATTTTGAAGTATGGAAAAACAGTGCAAGAGCTCATGGATAGGAGTCCATGAATATTTTGGCTAGAGGAGTGTGATGCAGGAGCATCGCTATCAAATCAAGAAAAGAAGAGGTGGAAGCGAACTCGACACTTCATGCATTGAAAGAACCAAACTGACTCTTAACCAACTTGGTAGCGGTTGGAGATTTTTTGAATTTATCGTTAATTAAATTAGTTGTATGTAAAGTCAGGCCACCGTTTGAAATGACGGAGAGATAGTAAATCCTTACATGACTATAAAATATTACAGGTGTAGGATATTTTCCCTGATTAGTCACTAGGTTGCATTTAATTAAGTTGAGTAGGTAACCACTAGAGTAGAAGGTGATAGAACTTAGATAGAACGAAGAAGAGGGAGAGTGCTCTCGGTCCTTAGACATGTATTTTTTTGTGTCTATAAGAAGATAGCAGCTGTAATCATGTGTTTTTGAAATGAATAGAAGAGAGGGAAATTCATCCGAATGTACAGTGTTGATACTGTTTTACAATTTTACTGTTGTTATGAATTTTGTGAATGTATGAAGTTCATGGTGAATGAATAATTGAATAAGTTTCAAGTGTTTCTCTTCTGTAAGTTATGCAAGAAGTGCATACCGAACGCAAGGAGTGCGTGTGTGGGGGAGTCCTTTGACTTGAAGCTCAGAAGAGATAGCGTGGAGATTTTGTATGCAGAGTGTGCATACTAAGCGCAAGGAGTGCGTATGCGAAGTCTTTGACTTGGAGAAAACATTGGAGAAATAATATGGGTTTTCTTGTAATACAATGAAGAGGTCAGTTGCAAGGAGTGCACTGGACCAGAAATCGACTAAGTGTCAAGGAAATCCCTTTGAGGAATTCAAAGTTCGAAGGAAGAACAAGTACGAAGGATTTAGCAGGAGAAATCCTTCAGAAGAAGAAATTTTGAATGCTGGACAAGATTAAGGGTTAAGATCCATGCGGGAGGAACTGAACCATTTTAGACCGTTAAATCTTGGAGAAGTTGTACACTGATTAGTCACGAGGATATTTCAGTACACAAAATCACAAAGTGGATCTCGACAGTTGGTTGCGGGAGAGATAAGGACCGTCAATTATCCAGGGAGAATTCAGAAATCCTGAGTCAGGAGAAAGGAGGTGAGCTATCACCCAACTTCGCGAAATGTGAAGCCCCAAAACGCTCGAAGGGTTGAGCCCCAGGTTTTAGCTGATGGTCACATGGAGAGGAAGCTTATGCCTGGTGCTAGTTCACTCAGGTGGAGTTTCATGAAAGTTCCTGTGGTTTTAGTCGTTGAAGGTTCCAAGTGGGGACCCAAAGGGCCATTTCAGCTCAGAATCTTGAAAGATCCTAGACTAGGAGGTTGCGCAGCCATTGGAGAGAAGGGGTTCTACACCAAGAACCTCATCCAAATATCCAAATATGTTCATACATCACAATTCACATGCCTTAATAATGAATACATGGTCTCCATAAATACCTATTCACACACCACACATGAGGCCCCTTCACTATTATACCGACCCTATTGTCAGGTATGTGTTATATTCTTTGCATGAGTAGTAGTGGCAGAGTGTATGCGTCGGAGGGTTCGGGGGCAGCGCCCCCAATTTTCTTTTTTTTCTATATCGGGACCGCATTATATTTAGGTGGTTTTTCGGCACATGGTTTCTTTGCTGATGGTTTTCTATTTCCAGTTAAGGAATTAGGGTTTGGGACTAATCCAGGTCATTGGGTTACGGTTTTGGATGTCACTGGCTCCTATATGTATTTTGTATTGTAAACATTGTAACACAATGAATGAATATAGAATATGATGGTTTTCCCGGTTTGGGTTTCCAGGGGAAAAATCTCTGTGTAATGTTTGTATTTTCCATTGTATCTTTTCTGTTCTTTTTCTGAATATTTGTTTGTAGTAGATATTGTACAAGGTTAGAATTTACACCTATTACATATGCATTTACACATTACATGTACATTTATCCCCATATATTCCCCCCTTGGGGTCATGTCATATACATTTAACCTCATGTATGCCCCCCTGGGATCATAATATAGTATCCTCCTTCAAAAATCTTTGTCCTCAAAGCTTTGTAATTAAAGGCTTCACATGTGATGAAACCAAGTAATATGATTTTCTTATGTTCCTGCTTTCTTCATTCCTTTGATGATGATCCGTTCATCCGAAATCAATTCTTTTCAGTCTTAATCATTTGTGGCTAGTGGTTACATCATTTTATTTCCTTTGATTCCATGTATTGTTATTGCAACTTCTCCAATTTGCAGTGGTTGTTGGTCTCTGATAATAGTTTGTTGAAGAGTGGTTTTGTGATTCCTTGTTCCATGAATATTGACAAGTACTCCATCTTCTACCTTGATAATTTTGATATCGACCTTTGTGTCTTCCTTGAAATCTTTCCTAGTAATGAGGGTGTCGATATGGTTTCACATTTGACGGTTTTCCTTCACTCTGCATATACATTTCATCTATCTTATTTTAAGAGACAGTGACATCATCTATCCTCTTTTTTGGTATTTTACTACTCTAGCCTTGGAGATAATACCATCATATTTAGCAAGTACATCTTCTAGATGAAGTTCAACTTCTTCAAGTATATTTTGGTGACCTTCTTGAATATTGTCTTCTTTCTCCTTTTGAAGCTGCAATGTCACCCCATTTATCAAATTTTGACATCCTTCTTTAATTCTAGATTGCATTTCTGATTTTACCTCATTAGTGTTTAGGGATTCCCCAAACTTCTTGCAAATTTCTTCTTCAGGTCTTTTGGTAGATTCTACATCCAAATCCTTGCTTCTTCTTGATTTTGATAATTCTTCTTTTCTTCTTTCAATCTCTTAACCTCATCCAATAATCTTTTATTATGGTTTTGTAATCTACATATCTCTTAATATTTATTTTTCGATTCTTCCTTTGAATCATCCATTTCCCATTTTGTTTTTCTACTATTTTCTTGCATTAAGTTCTTAACCTCCTTAATGAGTGATTCATTAAGGGATTCCATCTTAGCGAACTCATATTTTTTATCTGTAATATATTTTCTTATATTTTCCTTATCCTTTTGCAATTTGGAAACATTTTATTTTGATTCCTCTAATTCCACTTGAATTTTATGCATCTCCTCCATTTTTTTTATCCTTGATCCATTTATTTGAGAAGACTTCTTCAAAATTATTTCATGTGGAGTAGAGTTTAATATATTCATCAAATATTTTCCACCACTTAGAAGCTTCTTCTTGAAAAGTAAAGGATTCCAAAGAAGGACTTGAAAAATAATTCTTTATCATCCTCAACCATTCCTCAGGATTGATTTCATCTTTATTTTCATCTCCCCTAAAGCTAGGTATTGCCATTATTTCTTAATTGAGGTCTAACCCAAACCTTCAACTAACAACTTCAATATATTAAGAATAATGATCTCAAATAGTATAATCATTTTTCCATTATAATCTTCTATGTTTATGCTTTCCAAAGGCTTTTGAATCACTTCAATTGGACATCCCAATCAAAAGTTAAGATAGTTTTAAGTGAGTATACCTTTGAAAACCTTGATTTGGAGTTTGTCCTTCTGGTCTACCTTCCTTTTGATATATTTGTGAACTTTCAGCTCTTTTGAGTCTGAAATTTTGGCATGTATTACTATGATATGGCTTCTCTGTAATTGCATAGGTTTGACCAAATTTTGATGTTCTAAGTGAAAGTTATGGTAACTTTCACAAACTTTGCTGATTTTTGGTCTTTTCTGGAGAGAGAACTTGTACAGAATACTATGTGTCCAATATTTAATATATGATTCTAAAATTTGAACCAGGAACAATTTGGACTATCCTCTTTCCAATACAATTGATGGCACTAAATTTGGATCCTTAATGAAGCATATATGACCGTTTTACCTAGAACACTTGTTTGAGACTAGTTATAAGACTAGTAAAATAACCCTACCTTCCACATACTATATCTCATAAATTAAAATGATCCAAACTGTTAAATTTTTACCAAGTCAAATTTGCTATATTTTCTCAGTATTCTACAAATTTCATAGTCTGAAACATCACTAAGAAAATGTTATAGACAAATTCCCAAAATGCCTCGTTTGAGATTGATTTCAATGCTAGTAAAAATCCTTAAATTCCACGGGCTATATCTACGAAATTATAACAATCCCTAACCTGAAATATTTACCATAGATACCTTCATACATCTTCTAAGTAACCTACAAATTTCACCATCTGAAGCATCCCAAATTGTTTTTATAGGGAAAATGCCAAGATGACTCGTTTGAAGAAGAAAAACTTTAAGATCAATGCTCTGATACCAAATGTCATGTACCAAATGCTTAAAATATTATAAAAGAATAGAAGTACACAAGATGTACACCAATGTGAGCGTGGAGAACAACTCCAATATAGATCAGAGAGACAAGTTACACAATAACTCCTTAAAGAATAGGAGAACCTCCTCCAAATATCCAAATACATTCATACATCACAATTCACATGTCTCAATAATGAATACATGGTCTCTATATATACCTATTCAAACACTACACATGAGGCCCCTTTACTATTAGGCCAATCTTATTACATATACATTTACATAGTATATGTACATTTAGCCCCATATATGTCTCCCTTGGGTCATAACATGGATAGCATAGAATTCAAGGATATTCGAAGGTAAGGCACATCCTACTTTCAAAATTGCCCAAGAAGCAATGACTATGCTATAGAATTTCAAATATGTACCAAAAGGAAGAAAAAAAGAAGTATCAAAGGTGTCGATTGACAAATCCCTAGCATGGCGTTTTTTTAATGGTGCGTGTTAGGGAGAGAGTGGGACATGTGGCCTTGGTTTTGTGATTCATTTTTTTTACTGTCATTATATCACTAGGAAAGCTAATTTGGTTAAAGGCACAAATAAAAAAGGATAGTTCCAAACTCTCCTCGAACTTGTTAGATGTTCTTTGAAATGGAATGTTCAAGCTAAGTATTTGGGCACTCCAATCTAAATGTTGGTTGGATGATTAAGAGTGTGCAATTGATTGATCTTGCTTCAAGAATGATCATACAGTTCTTGAAAGCTTATGCCAGTAACATCCAACTATTATCTATTGCCCATGTTTACAGAGAAAATAATACTTTGGTGGACTCACTCTCCAAAGAGACTATTATCTATTGCCCATGTTTACAGAGAAAATAATGCTTTGGTGGACTCACTCTCCAAAGAGGCCATCTCTCTTCCAGAACTCAAGCTCGTTATGGAGGTTAATGTAAATGGGGAGGTGAACTTCCACCGTGAAGATCTTTACTCCGACTCTAGACGCATATGTGACGTGTTTATGAAGAATCAATGATGGTTTTCTTTTATTGTTTTAACTGAAATGTAAAAGTCAAATGACTTAGTGTTTGTATAAATTGTTGCCCATAGATATAAAGTTTTTGAGTTTTCCTCAACACCTAAGGAATGTAACTTTGTTTTCTATGGAAATAAAGATGTTTTTTCTTTCGAAAAAATAGAATGAATATAAAAATGGTTTATGATACTCTTAAATAATAAGAAAAAACATAATATCCATAATTTACTGTAATATGGCATTGTCATATTACATTGTAATGTGGCAATGCCATATTACATTGTAATGTGGCAATGCCATATTACATTGTAATGTGGCAATGCCATATTACAATGTAATGTGGCAATGCCGTATTTTTTTTGTAAGTAATTTTTTATGAAATGGTTTTGCAAAGTATAATGCATATCTCAATTAAAAATAAAGTAAATAGGGTTATCCATTATATGTTTTGGAGTTTTTTTATTGTATTATTAAAAGAATTAAAATTTAAATAAAGTAAATTGTGTTATCCATTATATGTTTTAGATTTTTTTATTATATTATTAAAATAATTACAATTTATTCATTTTTTTCTAAAATATGGTTCCTCATCCCTTATATGTGATCAAAGTTACTACCCTAACCATTAATGTTTCTAGATGTGTGTGCTCCTGCGACTCTGACCCCCATGTATTTGAGCTTCAGTAGGTCTTCATCTAGCAAAGATTCATTGCCTTACAGGTCCAAGCCCCCATGGATATGAGATTGCATAATTCACCTAATAAATGCTTGTTTCCTTTGTTTTTAGAAAGAGATGTTTCTTCCTCCCTTGTTCATAAGCTCCATGGGTCCATTGTAGACATGAATATTTCATTTAAGGAGATTTTTTCGATATTATGCCTTCCCAACTTTTCTTATCACCCCCCTAGAGACATTATAGTGGATAAGGCTACCTCCATTCCTACCATTGGCATGGCTAAGTCAATGAAGCACCAATCCAATTTCTATGGGAAGCGGGGACTGATTTGTCTATTTGCTAGTATGTGGCCGCAATTGGTCTCATGAAATTGGAAGCCCCTTCTATTAGAGGAGGCATATATCTACCTGTGCACTCGAGATTTCTTAATAGTAGAATTTTGTTGATAGACACTGTATTCTCCACTTTGGACCCTAGTTCTGGAATTCTAATAACCTTTGCATGAAGCCCTAATACCCTACCATTCACCCCACCATGGGCTATTTCACCTTGACCCCGCTTTGTGTAAGACTTCCTAATATTTCCCTATAATTCTGGCCTCTTGAGACCCTTTATGAGATTAGAAATGGCCTTGGAAAATTCCATTATTGCAACCCCAAAACATTAGAAAGGTAGCACATGACCTTTGGAAGGATCTATATTCAAATGGATCTTGCAAAAGGCCTTCTTGGAGATATTTGGTTAGATGCATGTGAAATTTATGTTTGTAAATGGAAGCTAGACTATGGACATGTCAACTTCTATTGTAGATCTTGTTTTGTAGTTTTGGCACTTGTTCTTCCCTTTCCCAAAACACAATCTTGCACATAACTCGGGGGAAGCGAAGCACATCAAATCCCTTTCTTAAAAAATGATTCCTAATGAAAATCTATTTGGTGGGATGGTGCAAAAGAAGAACACCAACTAATGAACAAGGATTCCCCTTCGATCAACCAAGATATCAAGATCATTTAGAAAGTTCCACCCACAATGGCGACATCTACCTAGGAAGTTAGTTCTCCACATGAAACCCCTCCTCGTCCTCTTTTGTTGGTGAAGATGTTATATCTTCATATTGAATGGGTGGAACATTAGCACATCCCTTAGCCTTGTGTAAGCTAGACTAATCAGGTTGAGGAGAGAGAAGAAGACAACGTGATGGAGAAAGAAGTAGAGTAGAAGACTTCATAGTCCTTATTTGAAAATCTAGTTCATGCCAAAGGGGAACACTATGATCTAGTAACACCTATATAGGACTTGGAGGATGAATGGACAAAAGTAGTTAGGAATGAGAAGAGAACTCCATATCTATAACTAATGATGACCAAAAAAAAATTCATCAAAATGTATTCTAGACATTTTTTTTCTACACTCTTGTATGATCATAATTTGTTCACATTTATTAATATACTTCAAATAATAAAATAAATTTTGCAAAAAAAAGGCTTTTAAGAGTGGGCATAATCATCGGCCTTTAGAGTTGGGCATATCTCTCACATTTAGCCACAACTATCCCTTTTTGTATTATAACATTGTCCAGTTCAACCACATCATTTTTTAATACAAATCATATATATATATATATATATATATATATATATATATATATATATATATATATATATATATATATATATATAATTAAATTTAAAAAACTTAATGATATACATAAACGAAGCTATATTTCTTATAGTTTATCTTTATATTATAAGTTTTTTTAATAAAAATATATTTAAACCTTTAAAAAATATGAGTTGTTAAATTTTGCAAATAATTAAATTATGAAGTAAATTTTCATGAAGCCATCTAATCTTTGTAGCAAAACTCTATGGAGTTGTCCAAATCTAGGGATTTAGAAAATTTGAGTTTTCATCCATTTAGAACTTTGATTGAACTTTGGATGATTTTGGGTAGATTCAGAATTTGGCAACTCCTTATAGACATCGTTCAACCATACACTTATCTTAGGTCATGGTAGAACAACGGTGATGTTTAAAATCTCTATCAAATTCTTATCAAATTTATAGCCTAAAAAAATCCATCATGTCTAAAAATTTTGGCAAATTCTTATAAAATTTATAGCCAAAAATAAAATTCATTTACTACAAAATTACCCTTACTCTAATTTTAACTATTTAAATAAATTGAATATCATTTAAGGATGGTTACTTATCCGTAGAGTGTATAATCCTTATTTAGTACATAGCAATTCATAATGCTCTTTTATTTAGTACATAACAATTCATAATGCTATTTTATTTCCTCTAGTGACTTGATTGAGGTCCACATTACAATTTCATATGCAATATAAAATAAAGGTTTTGTCATTTTTCTATGTATTATGTAAGCTTTATATAGTTCTATGTTTTTATTTGCAATTTTTTCATAAATGATTTTCAATCATACCTTTTTAAATGGAGAAGTCTTTTTAAATGGAGAAGTCTAAATGAGGTTTTTATTTTTTCTGACAATCATCATAAAAATCTGGAATCCAGCTATGCAATTGTTAGTGAAATGATTTTTCTATTGTTCAAATTACATTTTTAATACATAAATTGATTCAACACCCTAAAAATCCTCTATATTTTACAAAAATAAATTTTAATTAAAATATTAAAAAAAAATCCATTTTTTTATTTATATAAATAAACCTTTTTCATTTATATAAATAAACCTTTTTATTTATTGATGATCCTTTTAATTTTAATATGTAATACCAAACAACCCTAATAGCTAGAAACAGCTAGAAACATTATATATTTCTAAACTATCAATATTCGATTGGCCCATTGTATGGGCAGAAATATTCATCTCTTTTTAGAAAGGAACCCGTTTGGCTCATTAAGGGGTCATACTTTGTAAATGCCAATCCTTCATTTTTAATCCCAGGTTAAATAAATAAGGGATCACACGTTGTCAAATTTTGTAAGTAGTTTATGTTAGTGAAAAGAATATGTACATGTATATTTTACAATTTAGTTTTTATTTTATTTTACAATTTAATTTTGAAAAGATTGTAATATGTTTTTCAAATCAATAAATTTTTATTGATATAGTATATTATGTTATAAAAATTAAAAATATAATGATAATTTACATTAAATTTATTATCACTATATTTTTAATTTTTATAACATAGTATACTATATCAATAAAATTTTATTGATTTGAAAAACATATTACAATCTTTTAAAAATTAAATTATAAAATAAAATAAAATAAAACAAATTATTTTTTTCAATTTATATGATTAAGAAAAAAACAATTTTTATTAAAGTAAATTTATTTTTATTTAAAAATTTTAAAATATTGATATATTTATATTTCAATTGTGTTTTGTTTTGGATTTATTTAAATGTTTAATAAATATAGAGTTAAAATAATATTTTAATTGTTTTTTTTGGAATTCTTCTATTTACTTAATAGATATGAAATCAAAATAAATTTACGCTAATAAAAATACTTATTATTTAAATTTTTAAAATAAATTTTTGGTAAATTAAAATAATTAAGTTCATTAAATCATACCATGGATTATAAAAATGATTAAACTTTCTTTACTTTTCTATGTATACCTTTGATGTTTTGAATTACAGTTTCATAAAATTTTGAAAAAAAAAAAGTTTAAATCAATAAAATATAGTAGGAGAACACTAAGGTTTTGTGCAAAATTTATTGAAAATTCATTTTATAAACAATTAATGCAATAAATGTATTGTCATATATGGGAAGCTGTATTTAGAAGTGATTTTGTATAAATTTTATATTTGTACATGATATTAATTTTTTTTTGTCTTAAAAAGATAAAATATTTTTTTATGATTTTTTTTAAATTAAAAAACATAACTTAGTTAAGAAAGCAAAGATCACCTTTATCTTTTAAAAAATTAAAAACCAAATTTGTAAAAAAAATTGTTAACTTTCAAAACTTTTCAAACGTTCCTAGGGGCAGAACTTGTTAGATTCATCTGTACCTTGGTTAGTGCTTCATAAAGGGGCAGAAGATCACTCTTTCTAGATATATCTGTGTTTTGGTCCCTTATTAGTGTTTCATATGAATATCAGTCTTGCTAGATATATGTGTTTTGGTCCCTTAATCTGTTTTTTTATGTTCGAGGAAGACAAGTTCTTAGCCTATCAGAAGTAGTTTTAAGTCATATTCCAAAAACCAAAAACCACTTTCAATCTAAATAACATATACAAGAAAACTAATATCCCTTGTGACTCAAAAAAAATAGTTTAACAAAAAACACATATACCTTAAAATGATGCTCTTTATACAGATCTCCTGAATTTAAATAAGCACCAATTAATATCTTCAATGTAAAATAAAAGTTCCAAACCCCACAAGGCATCTGCATGGCATTGCCCTTCAATGATGGCGTTGTCTAATTGTTCTAAATTTTGGTTTTTTTGGCTGAAATCCAGTTACATAAATATGCAAGAAATCACTATTTTATGTTGTTTAGAATCCATTTTTTAATGCAGAAATAGATTCAGCATGCTGAAAAACCTTGGGACACTAGGATTATACAGAAATAATCAATCAAATCTATGGATCTAACAATTTCTCACAAGATTTCAGACAAATATCTCAAAAAATATCACAAAATAAAAACCAAAACTTAGAATGTTTAGAGCACTACTTCAATGATGATGAGTTGACTTGTAAAAACAAGCTGATTTGTGTTTTTGAACTTTGTAAACCTATTCTCGAAATGCAAACACCATGAAGCATGGCTCAAGACAATAAAGTCTGAGTATTGATGTAAGCTATGCCATGCTGTTATCAGAAGATTGAGAATATACCTCTATATATCACTGTATCATAAGATTGAGAATATTACTCTTATCTCCCTTTTATTTTACCCTTGTAGTGGCTCAAAGAGTGCTTGATTGCTTTCATGTGACAGCACTATACAGTCATCAAGCTTATCAATAAAATCATCCTTGCCACTGTACTCTATTCATGAACAGAAATTATAGTAAAAAAATATTAAAATCCCATATCTAAGACTTAAAACCAAAGCATAAATCAAAGGTTTGGGCCTAAATAAATAAAGGCCTGATACACAGAGAGTACCACAAGGAAAAACTTGCAGGTTTGAAATTCAACTATAAAATAAATTAAAATCCAAGCCTGTAATATTCCACACCAAACTTTGGATTTCACTACACCACCTTCCTGACAAGTGACATCAGGCAGAAGAACAACGCCAATGGAAGGTCACATATAAGCATGCTATTATACAAAACACAGATGATCACACATGGGTATAGTGCAGCAACCCGAGGAATTCATCACGGGGAAGTATCAATTGGAAGCCTTTTCAGCAAACCCATATGGTATGGTAAGAGGCTAAGGATGGATACTTACAAATAAGTATCCAACCCTGCTATTAGAAAAAGAATGGATACTCAGACATGGGTTTATATGCTATTCAGAGCTGGGGGAATTTGTGGACTAAGGAAGGAAATCCATAGTTGGGCATGATATAAGACCAAGGGTGGATATTCACAGATGGGCATAGTGTGGATGGATATGAAACTTTTTCCATTAGCATAGATAGACTGTGGATGGATACTCAAAGAAGAACTCTGATTGACTTAGCTAAACCATGGATAAACAAGCAACTGAGCATGTTTTCGGTTAAGTGTGGATGGATATTCAGAGATGGGTATGCAATTAGGCTGAAGATGGATGTTCAAATATGGGTTTGCTGAGAAAATGGCACAGATTGATACATAACACTGACTGCCCAACAACAAAATACATTTATAGAGAAAGGAAAGAGCTACAATGAATGCATCTGATCCTTAGGAAGAGCCACAGAAGGTTATCAAACATGAAAAGGAGGGAAGAGATACATCTGAACTGTCAAATGTATAGACTGCTCTCTAATAATCTCTATTTGGCTTCTTTTTCTACTATTAATGCTGAAATCCAATGACATGCAATGCACCTAAAGTGAAATAGTCAGAGAACAAAAGATGAATATTGCATACACAGGGCTTCCTGTTGTTTGCAGCTACGATACCTTCCTCTGTGAAATTCCTGACAAGAGCTGTACACCCTCTGGTGCATCATTAAGAAACAAAATGTCATTCATGATGATAGTGATGTCTGCATCGGACTATTTCCTCCCTACTTGGCAGATGAATACCATTTGTTAGTTATTTTTATGGTGGGAAGACTGCACGCTTTATGTGGAATATATTCTTCTAAATTATGGCCGTCCGGACCAGTCTAATATTGCATTTTTTAATTTTTTTTTTTGGTGATTGAGCGCCTGGTTGGCACCGTCTAGCAAAGATTGGTACAGTTTTCGGTATACAGGTATGATTCTTATAGGTTAAAGGTTTTACGAAATGATTATTTTTTTTGGGATATTTGTGTGAAATTTTGTGAGAAATTATTGGATTCTTAGATTTGAGTGATTATTTCCGTATAATCTGAGTGTCCTATGAATTTTTCAGCATGTTAAATTCATTTCTGCATTCAAAAATAGATTTTGAATAACAAAAAATAGTGATTCGTGTAAATTTATACCGTAAGATTCCTGCTAAAAAAATCATTTCCTAAAACAGCTAGACAACACCTTAAGCAGGTAAAGCAATTCAAATTCGATCATCCACCTATAATCAACATTCAATGCTACCTAACAGACTGGATATTAACTACCTACTTAAAAACCCCTTAAATTAAATGACAACAAGAAGTCTGAAGGCACTGTAAAAAGTTTTCTATCAAACAATATTGCTTGCAACAAGTCTGAAGGCACTGTAAAATGTTTTCTGTCAAACAATATTGCTTGTTTTCAGCAATCGGCTTTTCAGTTAATATCAATCATTTAAATTATCAAATGAGTAATAAATAAAGGGTCATTTCCTTGGCTGGCATTATGCAGCTTTGGAAGCTTTTTCAGAGTTGGCCGAAGTGCTCAACAATGAAGAAACACATTTTCTACTCTAAACTTTAAACATTTGCAAAACCTAAAATAACAATCTATCCATTAAATGTTCCAAACAAAATTTACCAAAAAATCAACTAAAAAGCAGCAGATTTTTTCGTTTAATTCAACTAAAAAGCAACAGAATTTTTGTCAAAGTCCTTCACTCAGGAATATTTCCTGCCCGAGTAGTTTGACTCAACAAAAGTTTGCATTCCTTTTGGGAGATTTTGTATAAATTATTTTGTCTCGATTAAGACCTATGAGACAGATCGGACTCAACCGTCAATGTGAAAATGGGTTAAGTCAAAATTATAGGCTGCACACACATTTGCGAACAACAAAATCTTGGAAAAATACGCTAATAACTAGCGAGTACAATTTGTACTCGAGAATCATTTTGAAATTTTTGAGGCCGTAGTTCGTACATTAAATGTGGTTCTAGGTTTTGGCGATTTTTTTTTTTTAATTTTTGTGAGAATTTGTTGGACCTGTAAATTTGAGTGGTTAAGATTATATAATCAGAATGATGTAGAAGGTTTTTAATATGTTAAATTTATTTATGTGTTCAGAAATACAATTTAAACAACAGCAAATTGTAACTTCTTCTAGATTTATATAGCCAGATTATACTTCTTCTAGATTTATATAGCCAGATTATGACAAAAAAACCAAAAATTTTTATAACTCTAAACCTTGTTTCAACCTAAGCTTTTCAAGACATTTTTTATCTTTTACTCTAAAACACATCTAGGCATCAAAATTTAGGGATTATGGATCTTTGTATTTTTTAAAATTTTGTATCATAAGAATAATTTTTGTTGACTTTGTTAATAAAATAATTAATAGAATGTGATGTTAAAATCTAGGTTTAAAACCCTAAAAAAATGTGTGAATGAGCCCACATACAAGTCTATAGACAATCAGCTTAGCAAAGGAGAATGTATAAGATATTTCTCAAAAATAAATAAATATTGATCTATTATACCTATAAACTAAAATTATTTATTGTGATTTATTATAAACAATCAATTTACCATTGGAGAATGTATAAGAGATATTTTTCAAAAATAAATAAATATTGGTTTATTATATCTATAAACTAAAATTATTTATTGTGATTTATTATATTGTTTATGCAATCGAATAACTTAAAGATGAAATTTCAAATTTGTATATAAAATTCATCAAAGTTTATTTTATTTTTATAATATTTTTTTTAATTACATTATAACATTGGAGAAACATTTTTGATATTTTAATTCAGAGTTTAAATATTTATACATTAGTTAATTCAAAGTCTATTACCTTAGAAATTTAGTATGAAGACAACTTTAAAATTATACTCATGTGCTAGTTAAATTAAAAATAGCTATGTAAGCTAGCTTAAATAGTCGAGTGATTTATGTTTAATGTTTAATTATATATTATATAAATATTAAATATACAAATAAAATATCTATATTAAAAAGTAATTTTTTATTTTTTTATTAATATTATTTTTAATAAATGATAATAGTTATATTTAATTTTCAAGTTCAAACAAAAAAATATACTATGTATCACATATCTTGTCATATATCTCATAGATGGACAAAGTTACACAAAAATTCTTCATCAACATTTTTAATACCCTTTTTAAAAATAATTACTACAACTATATACTAAAACTTGTATAACTAATGCATGAACCATGAATCCAAGTTTGTTAACTCTTTGACATTATCATTTAATATAGTATAATTAATGCATGAATAAGTTTGTTAACTCTTTGACATTGCCATTTAATATAGCTAAACAAAGCCAAAGCCAATTTTATATGTAGTTTTTACCAATTTTTGTGAGATAATTCTCTATACTTTATATTCAAATAATTAATTTTTTGACATTGCTATTGCCATTTAAATATAGTCAAAGAAAGCCCATTTTATATTTAGTTTTTACCAAATTTGTTTTTAGATAATTATTTATATTTCATATCAAAATAATTAATTTTTTGACATTAATATAGCAAAAAAAAAGTCAATTTAATATGTAGTTTCTATCCATTTTTGTGAGATAATTCTTTATATTTTATATTAAAATAATTTTTCTATAGTTAATTAAGATTTAAATTTTTTAAATATAATTGATAACAATAAAATTGTGTAGTAGAATATTATATATAAAAATTTTAATTGTTTTAAAAATAATATTGATATGAGATTTATTTAACAATATATATATTAAAAAAAAGAATGAATATAAAAATGGTTAATTATAGTTTTAAATAATAAGAAAAATAATAATATCTATAAAAGTTTGTATATAATTTTTAATGAAATGGTTTTGCAAAGTGTAATGCATATCTTAATTAAAAATAAAGTAAATAGGGTTATGCATTCTATGTTTTGGAATGTTTGATTATGTATTTTTTTTTAAATAAAGTGGAGAAGATTGTATTTATAAAAAGGCGTGATCATGTTGTTACTTACAAAGCCAAGCTGGTAAGAAGGATAGTCTAGTTGTATATTTCTGTCAGTTACAAGAAAAAATCTTCCTAGATATCTTTCAAGTGAAACTAGTTACAAGCAAAATTGTTCCTAAATTGAGACCATTCAAAAATGGAGATACAATGCCTTACTAAGGCTTACAAATTCATAATTCTAACTTATTGTTCATTTTTTACAAAGTCTTCATCAGGAGGTGGCTCTAGAGCCACATTCAAATTTGGGAGGTCTTCATTGGATCTTGGTCTGATGTCGACTTCCCCGTTCTGACTCTGTACTGAAGATCTTGGAGAAGCGTCTCTCACGTCTAGCCTAGCTTTCATTGCCTCCTCTTGCTGACGAAGGAAATCAACTTCATCTTGCAATTGTCCTATTAGCGTCCAGTGTTGTGCTAGCATTTCCAAAGTGAAAGAGATGGTTGAACTATGGGATTCAATTATGAGAGAGAGTCGTTGAGTGGTGGTGAAATTATCATCCACTAGTTCGTCCTCTAAATTCGCCCGAGCTTGTTGTTGATCGTTCTCATGAGCCATGGCGAGAGACACATTGCATAAATCAATTTCACCAATGTCTATAGCACCAACACAATTCAAATTGTAATTTCCCAGTTTACCAGAGGAACCATACCAACCTAACTTCTTCTCAGTTGACTGAATTGGAAAAGCTTTCTCGCCTTCTACTAAGATCAGAATCATGATTGTTGACTCCCTGAGAAGGCAATGGAGCTAACGATAATGGGGAAACAAAAGCAAGATTTCAAATTTAATGTGGCTTGGAATTACCATGATGCATGAATGAATGTTTGATTATCTATTATTAAAAGAAATAAAATTTATTCATTTTTTTCTTAAAAGATGGTTCTTTATCCTTTATTTGTGATTAGAGTTCTTACCCTAGCCATTGCGAGCATGTATGTAGATGTGTGTGTGTCTGCAGGTCTAACCCCCATGTATTTGAGCTCAAGTAGGACTTCACCTAGAAAATGTTCGTTGTCTTTGCAGTTCCAAGCCTCCATGCATCTGCGCTTGCACAATTCACCCAATAAATGTTCATTGCATTTTTTTTGGAGAGAGATGTCACTTCCTCCCTTGTCCATGGCCTCTATGGGTCCACTTTAGACGTGAAGATTTCATTTAAGTAGGTTCTTTCAACCTCAGGCCTTCACAACGTTTCTTAGCACCCTCATGGTGACATTATAGTGGATAACACTACCTCCATTCCCACATTGACAATGCTAAGTTAATGAAGCACCAATCCAATTTCTATGAGAAGTAGGGATCGATTTGTTTATTTGCAAGCATGTGGCAAAAATTGGTAGATTTGCACAATTGGTCTCATGAAATTGGAAGCCCCTTCGATTGGAGGAGGCATATATCTACCAATGTGCTTAGGGTTTCTTAATAGTAGAATTTAGTTCATAGACTCTATTCTCCACTTTGTTCTAGCCTAATTATGCAATTCGAATGGCCTTTACATGAATCTTGGTACCCTACCTTTCATCCCACCATGGATTGTTTCACCTTTACCTCTCTTTGTGTAAGACTCCCTAATATTTTCTTGTAATCTTGGCCTCTTTAGAACCTCTCTAAGATTAGAAATGACATTGGAAAATTTAATTACTGCAACCCCCAAACAATAAAAAGGTAGCACATGACCTTTGGAAGGATCTATATTGAATTGGATCTTGCACAAGGCCTTCCTGGAAATATTTGGTTAGATGCATGTGAAATTTATGTTTGGAAACATAAGCTAGACTATGAGCATGTCAAATTTCATTGTATATCTTGTTTCATAGTTTTGGCACAAGTTCTTCCCTTGTCCAAAATGCAATCTTGCACATAACCTGGGGGAAGCAAAGCACATCAAATTCCTTGCCAAAAAAGAAAAAAAATCATAGTGAAAATCTACCTGGTGAGATGGTGCAAAAGAAGAACACCAACGGATGAGAAAGGATTCCCCTTCGATCAACCAAGATCTCAAGTTCATTTAGAAAGTTCCACCCTCAATGGTAACATCTACTTAGGAAGTTAGTTCTCCACAGGAAATCCCTCCTCATCCTCCTTTGTTGGTGAAGATGCTAGATCCTCATCCTGAATGGGTGACACCTCAACACATCCCTTAGCCTTGTGTAAGCTAAACTGATTAGGCTGGGGAGAGAGAACAAGAGAATGTGGTGAAGAGAGAAGTAGAGTAGAAGATTTCATAATCCGTATTTGAAAATCTATTTCATGCCAAAGGGGAACAATGGGATCTAGTAACACCTATCTAGGACTTGAAGAATGAATGGACAAAAGAAGTTAGGATGAAAAAGAGAACTCCATCTCTACATCTAATGACGACCGGAAATTTTTCATTGAAATGTATTCTAGATATGTTTTTTTTCTACATTCTTTTATGATCATAATTTGTTCACATTTATTAATGTACTCCAAGTTATAAAATAAATTATGCCCACACAAAAATTAGTGGAGTTGGCATAATCACTAGCCTTTTAACGCTAGGAATATCTCCCACATTTAGCCACTACCATCCCTTTTTGTAAATGATAACATTGTTCGTTGAACCACAAACTTTTCTAATACAAATCATAACTATTATTATTATTATTATTATTATTATTATTATTATTATTATTATAATATATATATATATATATATATATATCAAATAAAACTATATTTCTTATAATTAATCTTTACATTATAAAATATTTTTTTTATAAAAAATATATTGCAAATAATTAAATTATGAAATCTTGAAAGTAAATTTTCACGAAGCCATCTAGTCTTTGTAGCAAACCTTTATGGAGCCATCCAAATCTAGGGATGTAGAAAGTTTGAGTTTTCATCGATTGGGAACTCTAAATTTTGAATGATTTGGGTAGATTCAAAATTGGACAGAACTCTTATGGACATTGTTCAACCATACATGTATTTTGGATAATAGTAGAATTCCATCGATGTTTAAATTTTCTATCAAATTCTTATCAAATTTATAGCCTAAAAGATTATCTATTTATTACAAGGTTAGCCTTCTCTAATTTTCACTATTTAAATATATTGAAAATTTTCTTATTATTGCTACTCACCCTTCGAACTTATAATCCTTATTTAGTACATAGCATTCATAATGCTCTTTTATTTCCTCTAGCGATATGATTGGGATTGTTAACACCTACAGACATTGTTAAATCATGCACACATCTTGGATCATGGTAGAACTCCGCTAATGTCTAAAATTTCTAGCAAATTCCTATCAAATTTATATCCAAAAATAAGATCAATTTACTACAAGATTAACATGCTCCAATTTTCACTATTTAAATAAATTGAAAATTATTTGAAGATGACTACTTATCCTTTGAGCTTGTAATCCTTATTTAGTTCATATCCATTCATAATGTTCTTTTATTTCCTCTAGTGACTTGATTGAGACTATGTAGGCCCACATTACTATCTCATATGCGATAAATCAAGGTTTTGTCACTTTTCTAGGTATTATGTAAGCTTTATAGGGTTCTGTGTTCTTATTTGCAATTTTTTCACAAATGATTTTCAACCACACTCTTTTAAATGGACAAGTCTAAATGTTTTAAGTTTTTTACTTTTTTCGACAACCTGTTGGAGTTACTTCACACACACCTAGGATTTTTTTTTCCTAAGGTTTTTATTTGTTTATTAGTCATAATTAGTCATTATCTAGTCTCCTATATTTTAGGAGAGAATATTCCACCTGGAGAATATTCTCTTTCAGTTCACACTTCAGTTTGACTAGTTGAGTTGAGTTTAGATGTTGCATTGGGATCATCACCATGCAACATTGGGATCATCACCATGCTAATTCGACCTTGCCTTGGTATCATCACCAAAGTGGCGCATTAGCCTTGATTCCTTGAGTTAACTCCTCACTACTTTCTATTCAGTCAATTAACTGAAGACTAGTTGACTAGTTAACTCAACTAGGTGGCAGTTCACTCTCGTAACTGCCTGAGAGACTAGAATAGGTGGCAGTTCACTCCCGTAACTACTGGTGTGTGTCCAGATCACTCTAGACCACCACTATGGCGACTTGGTTCACCTCAAGTCGAACTCATTGAGTTATACAGAGTATATCATGTGTAAATTGTTCATTATTCACAACGGTTAATGAGAATTCTTTCCATTCTTTCTCTCCTTCTTCTTCTTTTTCCAATTCTCTCTGCAAATGTGTGTATCATTGTTTAGCTAGATCTATTTTGTGCAGGTCAACACATTTACACAACCATCATTGAAATCTGGCTATGCAATTGTTGGTGAAATGACTTTTCCATTGTTCAAATTGCATTGTTAATGCATAAATCGATTCAACACTTTGAAAAACCTCTGGAGCACTTGGATTGTGCAATCTAAACAACTGAATCATGCAATTCCAACAATCCTTCTAAAATTTTGAATGTATTGTGGAAAAAACTAGTCGAAAAAAATATACCCAAAAAAGATAAAACAACATAAAATGTTTACACTAGGTGCTTCTAAATTCTTTATTTTTACATTGGTCTAAAACATAAGCAATCACTTTTCTTTGTGTTGAAGCGGCTCACCAAGACCTTACAACGGTAGATTTTGATTGGGATACTAGGAAGTTAATCCATTCTTTGATTGGTATAAGTACACCCTTTTATTGTAAAAAACTATCGAAGTTTTGGTAATACTTTGAGTATGAAGATACCAAACAACCCTAATAACGATAAATAATATATCTTGCTAAACTATCAATAATCGATTGACCCATTGTATGGGCAGATATAAAATGAGGCGAAAAGGCAATCAAATTAGTATTCAACTAATAGATAATTCATAATATTTCTTTGTTGTGTATAACAACCGAAAGTTAATTCTTTTGGTTTAGATAATCTAAGTGGTGGTTGGATTGTTATAATTTGGATCTAGAATACATGATGAGATCAAAATATAAATAAATCTGGTTTATATGATATATATTGAAATATTAGAAAAAGCCTCATTTGTCATATATTGAAATGTTTGAAAAAGCCTCATTTGTCATATATTGAAATGTTTGAAAAAGCCTCATCCATCAAGGGTGCATTGTGTTAGAAGGATCATGATTTGGGTGCTTCCATTTCGTATGGTTGACTAGTTTTTAGTAGTAGTAATCAAGAGCGATATGTGATATGTGAAATAGTATTTATCTTGTTGAGAAAGGTGATTTGCATTGAATGTGAAATTTTCCTACTAAATCTTAGAATTGATAAGGAATAACATTTATCTTAATATTTTATATTGTTTTAATAAGGTATTGAGGAAGAATAAGATAATGTGACATGTTTTAACAAGTGTTACATGGCAACGTGGTTTCTGTCGGGTTGAATTGAGAATAAATGCATAGGGATGGGAAAAAAGTAGCGGAGGTAGATGGAAACTGCAGCGGAGATGTGACAAGCAGCATGAAGCACAGGTGGTATCCATGCAGTAAATGACAAGTGGCCTCTAGAGTCTCATTTTTTTTTGAAACTATATAATCTATTTTTCCATCTTCAAAATTTATGTTCTTTCTTAGACCATTTGGCATGTCTGTCTCTATATGTGCCAGGACAAAAAAAATTATATTCAAATTAAATAATCACAATTTATTGACATTCAACATAGTTGAAGATAAAAATTTATGAGCACGTAAATATAAAAGGAGATAAAAAAAAGTTTTGTTTGAAATATATCAAAAAATAATATTGTTTGTTACATATTCCTGGAAATTTAAATGTGTTTGTCATATAGACTGGGATTGGGGCTCCCGCGGACCATAAGAGTAATATGTACAAGAAATAGGACCGTGGAAAGAAGAAGTGGACGATGGTAGAGTGTAATACCTGAAAAGAAGAAATTGAAAGGTATCAGTCTTTGGCTAGACATTTCTATTTTAAAAAGTGGAATTACTGGATTGATAAAAAAAGCATGATGTGATTAGTATAGGCTTATAGTGATGGTACATATCACCCCTTTTGCTATTTGCTTGTTGATGCCTTTTTATTGTTGTTGTCGACGACTACTGGAATCGTGCCAACTGCCTATTGCCTTTCGTCGATGACCTGCTTCAATTCCCTTTCGACCCATTCTTCAATGTAGCTTCTCAAGGGGGCGACGTTGATCTCATTCTGGATTTTTATGTTGAAAATTTACTTTTCTAATTCCCTTAGATCGATAGAAAGATTACGTAGGGCCTGATCAATTTCTTCATTATGTACCGAATAGTCGACTAGCCAGTTATCGACGTCATCTTCACCATATTCAAGGATGTTGTAAAAATTTTCCAAAGACAACGCCTTAAAAATATCAACTTGTTGATCGAAGGCTTGCTTAGTTAAGGGAAAGGAGTTCACGATTAAGTTGGGGTCTTGGACCTTGTTGGTCCTTCCGACTAAGTCTATTTTCGTTAGCTTTGTGAATAATTTTTCTTTCTTTGATATGATTTGTTCACATGACTGGAATATGAGATGCAGGTTCTTCACTTTCTCTTTCCAGCATGCATTTAATTGAGTGATCCATTTTTTGGAGGGGAGATCTTTTTGTCTTCTTCTCGTTTCTGTCATGTTGTTGACATTAGTGCCAAAAGGAACGACCGTGTCTAAATAGAAACGTTCTTCATTTTTTAAATCTGCCTGCAAATGTTCGAGCAAAGTATGTGCCCTTGTTCCAAGGGAAGTCATGGTTTGTGATGTTTCCCATGCCTCAACAATCAGTTCCATTCTTTTCTTGATATTATTCTCCACATATCCTCTACACGATGCGAGGAGGCCGGAGGATCCTTTTAACTTGGCTACAGGGGTGGAAGGCATGCCTATTGCTAAAGGAATGGCAAGCAATGGCATAGGAAACAAAGCTTCCTCCAATTCCTTGACTCGGTCCTTCAGTCTGGCATTATCGGCCTCAATGCCTCCAATGGAATCATCAAGAGCATATCCAGTTTCTATGTGAAGTCGACAGATTTGGGATGGCCGCATGTTCGCAGGGTTAACCTCTGAATGAGATTTTCCTTTCTTATTTTTTACATCTCTCTTTTCAATAATTAATTTTTTAGACTCACTGTAAAAAACAATGCTCTGGAACACGAAGGATTCATCTTCATAAAAAAAATTGGTATCAGCTATGTCCATTGGACGACTATACTGGATCGCGTCTTCGAGCTGATCAATATTGCAGAATACGCTATCCAGATCAGGCTCAAGTTCCATGTTCTCACTCTCAATTTCGAGCTCTTCTGCCTGTCCTACAGTTTGTTTTCTCTTCTTGTCCACGGGAAGCTTGTGAGAACTATCAATTTTAGGGTGAGGAGTGTCGTTATCTCCTCCTCCGTTTGAAGGATTCTGAGTTTCTTTCTTGATGTGGTGGGCCATTGGAGCGATGCTCAGGGATGTCATACTTTTGGGAGTGATATCTGTCGATTGAACACTCTTCTCACCGAGGCCTTTTCCTTGTTGCTTGTACAATTCAATGGTGCTTTGCAGTGTGTCTAGGTCGTCAACATCAGAAGCAGGAGTGTTGTCTCCAGTGTCTCTATTTTCGCTCAGGTGTTTCTTGAAAAAAGAATTGTCAGGGCCAAGTGTTAGTAAATGTTCTAAATTTTTTTATTAGGGTCGAACCCTTTTAGGCTTTCAGCATATCTTAGGTTCAAGTTTTTGAAATGGGTTGTGAATTCGTCAATTTTGTTGACGTTCCTCAACACGAAGTCCCTGAATTTCCAAGGCAGAGGAATGAACTGTTTTTTTCTCTTCTCATTGAATAGATGCAACCAATAGTTGTATTGCCTTGTTATTTATGTAAAAAACATTCTTTCCATAATGTGACATGGAAGGAGAGAAGGTTTTTCATTGGATCCAAAAATCCTTATGAAACTATAATTATCCATTTGTTCAAGTGCCCCCTTCCTGTCCAAAAACCTGGTTTCCTGGTCAGATATGCGGGGAACATCTTCTCCTAACAATAAAACTTTGAAAACAGACACAAAGTCATTAAAAACCTCATAAAAACAGTGAGAGGCCTTGTGCTTCCACAAGGCTTGGTACCAGAATGTTACTGGGTTGAATTCCTAGTTTACCTTCTTGGACAAAGACAGTTGTGGAAACTGACAGCAATGCGCTATCGCAAAAACCAAGTAGGATGACATATAAAATTTTGTCTCCTTTTTTAAGCTTGACAATTGGGAACAAATTTCATGGGAAATTAGCTTCCCCCAATAAAAAATGACTTTTTCCTTGATTGTGAAATACAAAATATAAAGAACCATGCGGGAAATAGTTCTTGTGGATTCATGTCCCGTTATTCTTGTAAACAACCAGGCAATTTCCCAGAATGGATTTCTAAATGAACTAACCTGGACGCTTGTGATATCTTTAGGAACTGCCATTGGGTCTTCTAGGAACTCGGGCAAGAGGTCCAGCCCGTTATTATGATTTCTTAGGAACTACTTGGAATCTTCTCCTTTGAATGTCAATGTTGGCTCCGACAATCTTAACATCTGGCGGAAGACCTGAGGTGAAAAAGAAACAGAAGAGTGGTCCCGTAGTGGAATAATTCTTTGGCCTGAAATATATTTATCGACACACCAAGAGAACAACTCCTTACAGTCAAAAACTTCAGGGACACAACCTGCACGAGCAATCCTAGAGGTCCAAATTATTTCATTCTGGGCAGAAGGGGATGAGTAGTAAGAATATGCTCTGGACCACTGGAAGTTCTGGTCTTCGCGCCCGAAGATGTTCACTATATCTCCACATAACTGATGTCGATCTGGTGCCATAAGTTTATGAGAACTCTCATTTTCTCCAGACGATGGTTGAAATGAACAGTTGGAGGGGATAATATAACCCTCCACAAATGTTGGTTCAATGCTTGTGAATGGGAAAGTTACCCGAGCCTTTTGCTCATTAATGACAATCTCTATGGGTGTTGCATGATGAGTTGTTAGCAGTAAAGCTTACTTATTGCATACTTAGAAGTGTGAAGCTGGTGGGTATGACGAAGAGAAATTAAGGATTGGAGGTTTCATGAACGTGTCAACCTGACGACGTGCGAACGACATTCCATGATTTTGAAATTAACACTCGGAAGGGATAATATAACCCTCCGCAAATCTTTGTTTAATGCGTATTAATGGGAGATCTCCTCGAGCCTTTCTCTCATCAATGACAATCTATACGATTCCTGCATGATGAGTTGTTAGCATTAAAGCTTATTAATTGCATATTTAGAAATAAGACCTTATATATATATATATATATATATACATATATAAGCAAATTTTTATTATAGACAAGTGCGAAGGTGACGAAGATGGGGAAGTGCAAGCAAGGAATGGTCAGGTATGAAAAGCGGTTGGATGGGATTCAAAATAGGGTTACAGGGGCTACTCAGGAGAGGTGAGTGTCCGACGGACACATTTTATGTCTCAGAATTTTTGACTGCAAAATGTGTAAAACAAAAGACAGCATGATGGGGCAGTTCAGTTGTCAATTTGTATATTTGCGGAATACCGGGAAAGTGGCTAAGTATGGAATAGGGAAACGGTTGGTCAGACTCATTTTCATAATTAAGGATTGAATATTTCGTGAACAGGCCAACCCAACGATGCGCGAACGACATTCCATGATGTTTGAAATTAACACTCTGAAGGGATAATATAACTCTTTGGAAATCTTGGTTTAATGTGTATTAATGGGAGATCTTCTCAAATCTTTGTTTATCATTAAAGCTTACTAATTGCATACTTAAAAATAAGGCCTTATACACACACACACACACACACACACACACACATATAAACAATTTTTTTTATTATAAATAAGACTCTTTTATATATACATAAGTATGAACAATGGTCGGACGGGCTTGAAATTAGGGTTGCAAGCGATACAGAGGAGAGGTGAGTGCCCGACAGTCAAATTATATGTTTTTATAATATATAGATAAATATATATATAAACAATTTTTTGTTATAAACAAGTGTGAAGATGACGGGGACAGGGAAGAGCAAGTAAGGAATGGCCAATTATGAAAAGCGGTCGGAAGGGTTTCAAAATAGGGTTACATGGGATTGTGAGGAGAGGTGAGGGCTTGACGGTCAAATTGCATGTCTTAGAAATTTTGACTGCAAAAGGAGTAAAAGGGAAAAGTGCATGATGGGGCAGTCCAATGAACGATTTGCATATTTGTAGAATTCCGGGTGCTGTTTGCAGGTCATGGAACAATGGAAGGGAAATCTTGAGCCCGCCTATCTGGGAACCCGCAATCGAAAAAGTGGCTAAGTATGGAATAGGGAAATGGTTGGTCAGACTCGTTTTCGCTAATACATTGAAATTTGTAATAGATATCCCATTACCTAGCAAGATATTTTATGCATGTATATCGCGGAATTTCGGGTGCTGTTTGCAGGTCGCGGGACAATGCAAGGGAAATCTTGAACCTGCCTGTTCGGGAACCTACAAGCGAAAAATTCGGTAAGTATGGAATAGGTAAATGGTCGGTGGAATTAATTTTCGCTAATATATTGATATTTGTAATAGATATCCCATTACTTGGCAGGATATTTTTTGCATGTTTCTGTACAAGTTGTGTAGGAACAGTTATTATGACTGTCTCCTTGAGGCATGGTGAGCTGTTAGCAGTAAACCTCAATTATTGCATACTTGGAAAGAAGTGCGAAGGGAGCGAGCACAGGGAACCACTATCAAGAATTGGATATTTCGTGAACCCACCAACCCGATGATCTGTGAAATAAATTAGAAGAAATGGTGAAGTATGGAAAGTGGACGAACGGGCTTCAAAATGGGGTGACAATAGTTCCACAGGAGACGTGAGGACCTGACAGTCAAATTGTATGTCTTAGAACTTTTGAGTGAAAAATGTGTACCATGAAAGAGGGGATGATGGGAAAATTGTGTAACACAAAAGAGGGTATGATGTGAGAGTCCGGTTGTAAATTTGTATATCACAGAAGTCAGGGTGTTGTTTGCAGGTCACAGAACAATGGAAGTGCAGTCTAGAGCCCACCTACCCGGGAATCCGCAGTCAGAGAAGTGGTTAGGTATGGAATGTGGAAGCGGTTGGTTGGAGTCGCAATATAAAACCATGGGTGCAGATGTGAACCCACGAGTCTGCCAACCCGCGCAACTAGACATTTTTGGAAAAACGACTAAGTAACGAGAAAGATAAAGTACAGGGAAAAGAGAAATGGGAATTTGGTTAAGTATAGAAGAGGGAAAAGAAGGGATAATATATTCACATCTGTAATAGATATCCCATTTATTGGAAAGCTATTTTATGCATGTTTCTCAAGAAGTTATATACCTATTCCATATACTTGGGAAGAAGTGCGAAGGTGGCGGGCACATAAAACAATGACTGGGAATTGGAAATTGTCTGAACCCGCCAACCCGACGATCTGCGAAAGAGGTTGCAAGAAATGGCCAAGTGTGGAAAGTGGTCTAACGAGATTCAAAATAGGGTGACAAGGGCTCCCAAGAAGACGTGAGGCCCCGATGGTTAAATTGTATGTATCGAAACTTTTGAGTGCAAACTGTGTAACATGGAAGAGGGGATGATGTAGGAGTCCGAAAGTCAATTTGTATATCGTGGAAGCCGGGGGGCTGTTTGCAGGTCAAGGAAAACTGGAAGTGCAGTCCTCCTATCTGGGAACCCGAAGAGAAAAAGTTGGGTAAGTATGGAATTGGAGGCACGAAAGAGATTCCAAGAAATGGATAAATATGGAAAGCGAACGCACGAGCTTCAAAATGGGGTGACAATAGTTCCCCATGAGACATGAGGACCCGAAGGTCAAATTACAGGTCTCAAAACTTTTGAGTGCAAACTATGTATCATGGAAGAGGGTATCATGTGGGAGTTCGACAATAAATTTGTATATCGCGGAGGTCCGGGTGTTGTTTGTAGGTCACAAAACAATGGAAGCGCAATATAGAGCCCGCCTGCCTGGGAATCCGCGATCTGAAAAGTGGCTAGGCATGGAATGGGTAGCAGTTGGTCGGAGTCGTGATATAAAAGAATGAGTGCAAATGTGAACCCATGAGTCCGCCAACACGCGCATTGAAACATTTTTGGAAAAATGACTAAGTAACCAGAAAGAGAAAGTAGAGGGGAAAAAGAAACAAGAATTTGGTTAAGTATAGAAGAGGGAAAAGAAGGGCCAATATATTCAAATCTGTAATAGATATTCCATTTCCTGGCAAGATCTTTTCTGTATGCTCTTGGATAAGTTGTATATTTATTGCATATACTTGGAAAGAAGTCTGAAGGTGGCGGGCACAAGAAACAACGACTAGAAATTGGAAATTTCTTGAACTCGCCAACTCGACGATCCACAAAAGAGATATCAATAAATAGTCAAGTGTGGAAAGCGGTCGGATGAGCTTTAAAATAAGCTGACAAGGGTTCCCGAGGAGACATAAGACCCCGATGGTCAAATTGTATGTATCATAACATTTGAGTGCAAAATGTGTAACACGGAAGAGGGGATGATGTGGGAGTCCAGAAGTAAATTTGCATATCGCATAAGCCAGAGTGTTGTTTGCAGGTCACAGAACAATGGAAGTGAAATTTAGAGAAAGGGGAAGCACTCGGTCGGAATCATGATATAAAAGCATGAATGAAAATGTGAACGCGTGAATCTGCCAACCCGTGTAGCAAGACATTTTCGAAAAAAAAACGACTAAGTAACCAGAAAGAGAAACTACAGGGGATAAAAGAGTGGGAAAATAGAAAGGTGGAGGGAAATTTTCGTAAGCGGGAATTGGTTTCAAACAAGCACCATTTTTGAAAACCATCATTTTCTAGTCCAATATTTTATCCACTTATTTGTTTTATATTGTGCTTGTACCATTAAAAAGGGTGTGAGCAAATGCTTTGTTGAAGATTAATTTTTATTGCAACTTGTGGGAGTAATTTTGTTCTTGATACATTCGTCCATGACTTTAACATATTAACTTAAGTATTAAACTTCTTGCATGATGGGTTGTTAGCATTAAAGCTTAATAATTGCATGTCTAGAAACAACAATGATGATCTTGAATTTTAATATTGTAGTTGATTTCATAGTCCCATTTGACTACAACCACCATATATCGGTTTTTTATTATTTATTTATTTATTCGCAAATAAGAAATTTGGTAATTTCATTAATAAAGTAAAAAATGCTCAAATAGAGGCCAGGGGATGGACAACTAATAAATGTTCCCTTTAGGACTAAAGGAATCAAGGAAGCCAAAGGGAAATAAGAATTTTTTTGCTTAGCAAGGCTGAGATGAAAACAAAATTTCTATGATGGGGCTCATACTGTCGCATTGTGATTTGGTCTTGCTATGTTCTATATGCATTATGAATAGAATTGAATGTTGGTTTGAAACTATCTGAAATTCATTTTTGTTTCCATAAAATCCTGATGGGATCGACACAATGCATTGCCATATAATTGTTAAATGCTCCATATTAGATCAAATTACTTGAGCCAATACAATATTGAAGAACTACAAGACTATCAAACCATGCCAATGAGAGGAGGTGTTAAATTCAACAAAGAAGCAACAACCAAGAGTCCAAGGCAATTTTTTTAATAGTAATTCTATTAAAAAAAAAAAAATTGGGCAGTGTATATCTATCCATAGAAATTGGGCCGAGTTCTTTGCACCAAAACATTGAACATATTTTCCATAAACACAGGCACAGGACCTGCAACATGTAGGAGCCATCGCGATGCTCTTCAACATGCATACAAAATTGATTACCATGCTTTTTTTTTAGGAAATCCTTGCAGTCTTCTCCTCGGGAGGTCAATGTTCGCTGCCCCAATCTCAATATATTGCCAAAGACTTGAGGAGACAAAGAAACATGAGAGTGGTTCTACAGTGGAATAAACACTTGGATTGAAGTAGATGAACAACACTCATGCTCCTAATGCTAGAATCTCTCTAACGTTGCACTCCAGTAAGAAAGAAATGCAGAATTTTTCAAACGCAGGACATAAGAACCCATCTTCGTGGTAAAATTGATAATTCTCACAATCTTCCCGTTAGGAAGAAGACGAAAAAAATTGCATGGAAAACAGAAGAGCCCGAAATTGAAATTTAGGACACACCAAGAAACCACCTCCTCACAGTTGAAGACTTCAGGGACATAGGCTGCACGAGCAATTCTAGAGCCCCAAATTAGTCCATTCTGGGCGAAAGGAGATGATTAGTAGGAATATGCCTTGCACTAGTGGGATTTTTGGTCCTCATCCCCTAAGATGTTAATTGTATATCTAGAGAAAAGGAGAGTGGTCTTGCAATTGAATAATGTTTTGGCTTGAAATATATCTCTAGGAGAATCAATAGACCATTTCCTTACAGTGAAAGACTTCCACCCAGAATGGACTAATTTGGACCTCTGGAATTCCTACTTTCAAGATGCAAAGCGGCTATTGCATTCAACATTAGTTTCTATTCTGAAACCCCTTCTTTTGGTCTTTTCAGGGCCACCATCGTCGAGCCGGGAAGTGCCCCCCGTTATGGTTGATTTCAATTTGGGCGTAGGAGTGGGAACAACGTCTGCATTGCCATCATCCATTTTCGTATCACCGTCCATCATATCATCTTCTCCCGGATCAAAATTGATTGCATGAACCTCTGCTCCAGCCATCAATGTAGGTGGGAAGGATGTCTGAGAAGGCGGGGTTGCCTTGGACTTCTTTGGCTTGAAATATATCTTTCAGTGCACAAAGGGACCATCTCCTTTTTTTCTCTTGGGTGGAGGGAGATGAGTAGTAAGAATATGCCCTAGAATACTGGAACCTCTGGTCATCATGCCCGAAGGTGTTTATTATATCTGGACATAATTGTTGTGGAACTGCTGCCATAAGTTAATGAGAATTTCCATTTTCTCCAGATGATGTTTGAAATGAAAATTCGGAAGGGATAATATAACCCTCCTCAAATATTGGTTTAATGTGTATCAATAGAATATCTCCTCGGGCCTTTCGCTCATCAATGACAATCTCCACGATTCGTGCGTAAAGAGATGCTACCATTAAAGCTTATTGATTGCATATTTATAAAAAAGTGCGAAGGTGGCAGTGATGACGAAGAGCGATTAAGGATTAGAGATTTCGTAAAGGCGCCAACCGGATGACACATGAAAGAGATTGCATCATGCTTGAAATGAATACTTGGAAAGGATAACACTCTTCTCCGCAAATCTTGGTTTAATTCGTATTGATGACAAATCTTCTCCGGCCTTTTGGGCATTAATGACAATCTTAATGGTTCATGCATGATGAGATATTAGCATTAAATCTTAATAATTGCATATCTAGAAAGAAGTGTGAAGGTGGAGGGGATGGTGAAGAGCGATCAAGCATTGTACATTTCGTTTACCTGCCAACCCACGAAAGAGATTCCAAGAAATGGCCAAGTATGGAAGGCGGTCGGGTGGGCGGGCTTCAAAATAGGCTCACAAGATATAATCAGGAGACATGAGGGGCCAATGGTCAAATTGTATGTCTCCGAACTTTTTACTGCAGAATGTGCAACACGGAATAAGGCACAATGATGGATTTCGACGGTCAATTTGTATATCGCGAAATTTTGGGTGTTGTTTGTAGGTAGTAGAACAATGGAAGCGTAATGTTGAGCAAGCCTTACCATGAACCAGTGATAGTAATAGTAGCCAAGTATGCAATGGGTAAGCGGTTGGTCAGACTCATGATATAAAAACATGAGACATGCTCAAAACAAGGAATATTGACAAGCTTGAAAACAGGGCCACAAGTTCTACTCAGGAGACATGAAGGCCCGATGGTCAAATTGTATCTATCCCAACTTTTGATTGCAAAATGCGTAACAAAAAACATTAGACAATGATGGATTTAAATAGTCAATTTGTATATTGTGAAACTTCAGGTGTTGTATATAAAAGCAGGAGACATTCGGAAAAACGACACATTTGGAAAAAGAACCAAGTAGCCAGAAAGGGAAAGCAAACAAGAAAAAGGGGAATTTGGTTGCTAATTTGTAGATCGGGGAAGTCTGGGTGCTGTTTGCAGGTGGTGGAACAATGGAAATGCAATGTTGAACCCACCTATCTGGGTACCCACGATCCAAAAAGTTTGTTGAATATGAAACATGGAAGCGGTTGGTTGGACTTGTGATATAAAAGTATCAGTGGAAATATGAAGACGTGAATCCACCAATTCCCATACCTAGAAATTTTCTGAAAAATGACTAAGTAACCAGAAAGGGAAAGCAAAGGGCAAAAAGAAAGGGGATGACAATTTTCAGAAGCGGGAATTGGTGTATGAAAGCCCCATTAATGGTCTTAACAGTAACTATGAAGTGCATTAAACATGTGAACATGTTCTTCAATCAATGAATAGATAAAGTGAGCCATGCTTATAGTTTCCAGGATTTGTTTGTATAAGAGAACCATCGAAAAGCCACAAGAAAATCAATTTTGGGATGTTTAAGTAAAGTTATTGTATTGTCAACTTCACCGCAAGTATAACAACAACGAATTTGAATTTTAATGTCTTGTCATTGATATGATAGTTCCATTGGACTTTACATAGTATATATCCTTTTATTTCAAAATATTACTGGAGATGAATTTTTCTAAGTTCATCGATCAAGGAAAAGTGCTAAAATGAGCCACATACCACATTTGCGCCAGAGAGATTATATTAAAAGGAAAAACATGTCTTGTATATTCTTTAAGATCATAGAAAAACTGTCAAGATCTTGAATGTATCATTAATTTTCCAAAACGAGGCATACAACCAAGAACCAAGTAAACACCAAATGTATTGAAAGTCGAGGTAGAAGGCAATGCATCAACACATAAGGTGCCAAGTGAGATCCCACAAGGTTCCATAGAGTAGTACACATCGACCTTTGCATCAAACAATTTGATATATAAAAAAAATCACACGTGGCATTGGTTTTCTCTTACATTTGGTATTTGCTCCCATGAGAAAATAACCAGGGTCATGGGATATGAACAAAAGTCTACCAAACACAAGACAACAAAAAACCAGTGGAGTTTCGCCATTGTACCCTAGCTATAACCAAACCCCAAAATGGGGAACAAGAATCCTGTCGATTTCTATTTTACCATGAAGCAATATCACTATGGACATTTTCTTCTGATAGTGCCATGTTCTATCACTACCAGTTTTAACAATGCCAAATTTCCAATATTATTGGAAATGCCTGATGGTTCTGCCTAGAGGAGCAAGCTATTTCGACAGTTCAAAGGATGGGCCTGAGTTGTTTACAGTTGGATAATTTGTATGGGGTTTGTTCTCATGCTTCCCATTTCTGGACTAAACAATCTTATGCGCTTGTACATCACCAATAATTGCACCTGCCTGTATGAATTCCAATGCCCAAACTCCCCAATCTCTATAGAAAGTTTTGAAGATCTCAAGCTCATGTTTCAATCCATGATGAGCCCTTTTTTTTCAATTAGGGCATCGAGAAAATGCAGATACCATACCATAAATGTATAGTTGGAGATCATCTTTTTTTCTATTTGGCTACCCAAAAAAATGCAGAAATCTTGCCATGGCTATATAGTTGGAAAACATTTTTCCAATTTGGGCACCCAAAAAGGTGCAGACTCCTCCAACAAATCCACATCTAGCCACCATTTTTTTTTCATTTGAACAACACAACAAATATGAAAAATTCTTACTAGGAGACACAAAAAAACATGAAAATAACAACATCGATTGCATTTGTAGTTAGATTCTCCTTGTTGTTTCAAGTGCACAAAAAGAGACAAAATATTTGGAAAGAAAATTTTACAGCCATAGATGTAAACTCCGAAGAACTCGAGTCCAACGAACATTCATCTTGGTGTTGAAGAAAAATTACAGACACACATGATATTTTTTCATTTCCTGCCAAAGCTTGATATGATTTTTTTTTTCAACCAATATGCAATATTGCATTGTCCTCATTTAAGGTAAGTTTGCTATGTATCTGAAAGTCGCGCAACATGTAGACACTATTTTCCTTTTTCTGTAGGTATGCTTCGTATGAAAAATTTGCTAACCTAGGAAGCACATCTTGTAACAGAGGTTGTCTAATTGTACAATGTACGATTGTGTTGCCCACGGTTCAGATGGAAGCATTGAGGCAATGTCTATATATGTAAGGGCATTTTTTACTGCATTGTATACAATAAATTATATCATCACTTATGAAAGAAGAAGCAGAAGCAGGAGAGTTGCATTTGGCACATACAGGCTCGAAGAGGGTTGAGTACGCATTCACTGCAACCAAAACACCCTCAACCTGGGCATGTGAGCATAGTAGTTAATATATTGAACAATATAATATACAACTACACAAAAAAAAAAAAAAACTGCAGAAAATTGGTGAAAGCAATTTGTATGAGCAAAGTGAGGATGAAATTGTAGATGTATATGCACAACAGTTGTAGATCTAGTTAGTTTCTTGAGATCCTGAACTATGTATGTTCGCAATTCTGTTACAAATGTTGCTTGGGTTGGCGAAAGATCTTTTCTTTAACATCTCTTTTCTTTGTTATATTCTTGAAGAGAATAAGTGGAAATTTCCCTTTATGCAATTGTTGTTCCATTGAGGAAAACAAATTTGAATATGTGTCGAACAATTGCAGTTGCAACATGGAACAATGTAATATTTGTGTAACATAACATGGACATGTGAAAGTAAAGGACAAAATTGGATATGGAGAACGGTACCATTTCCTTGTCATTGTCTGACTCTCCATATTTTATATGGAGAATGTGTTGCGAGCCAAGTTTTCTCGCAAGTGTGACAGCTGCACCAATGGTTTCGATTGGGTAAGTGTCATTTCTCTCTGCAAGTTGGCTGATAGTTGTGTCTGGGACGAAACGATATTCTGAACAAATAGCGGGAATTTTTTCCACAATACTTGTTTCGTTGAGCGATATAAGCCGATAACAATCACCATGGTCATATACTATTTTGGGAAATATATTAAAATTTATAATGGATATCCCATTACTTGGCAATATCTTTTCTGCATGTTTCTGGACAAGTTGTGCAGGAATAGTCAGTGTGACTGTCATCGGGGCCTCGTTGTCTGTCATGTCAGCACACATAATGGATCTAGTTTTGTTTTCGTTGTCCAAGTAGGTTCTATAGATGACCATTATGTCCTCGACGAACACTTTTCCAGTTCCGCGGTTGTTCAAGCCCTCTATTGATATTATTTTGGGTGTTACAAGTTTAGACCTAGTGACATTTTTTGAATAGGAAAAGTAATGTGAATGGTAGTCTGCATTATTTTTATGTTTTCTTTTTTCCTGGCATAAATGTACAAGTAGACACACAACTTGGATGAAGTATGGAGCCAGAGTTTTGAAACCAGACCTCCTAGTCTATGGAACTTGCGCTATGTTCGATGTCTCACTTGCACTCGTTGATACTTCTTGTGAACTGCAAAGTATGTGTTGCAAATGACATCAACATATTCACCATGACATAGTTGAATAAATAGTTGAGGATATTTATTTGGTAAACATATGAGGAACATAATGTATGCATCTTTACCTTTGGCCTTGTTAGTCTGTTGATGTTTGCGATGATTGACTGCTCATGGCCATGTCACTAGTCCAACTTTTTCTGATGCAAGCATGTGTAGATGAACATAAGAAGGACTAAATAACGATATGCATTGTATATTTTCCATAATTGTTTTGAATTTCACATACAAGGTCGAAGGAGATGGAATACGAAATAGGGTGTTAAGGGATACTTAGGAAACATGAGGAATTGATGGTCAAATTGTATGCCTCAGATATTTTGACTGCAAAAATGTGTAACAGTAAAGAGGGCGTGATGNGGGGGGGGGGGGTACGATGGCCAATATGTATATCGTGGAACCTCTGAAGACAGAGGCACAATATTGAACCTGCCAGCCCGAGAACCCGTGGTCGAAAAAGTGGCTAAGTATGGAATGAGGTAGAAGCATGACTATAAATGTGAACCCGTGAGTCCACCAACCCGCGCACCTAGACATTTTCGGAAAGACAACTAAGCAAATCAACCAAAAAGCAAAAGTAGACGAGAAAAGTTAAGTATATAAGAGGGGAAAAAAAAGGGATAATAGAAAGTGGAAAAATTAGAAATGGGGAGGGCAATGTTTGGAAGCAGGAAGTCTCAAAAAAGGCCCATTGTTGCCAAATCATCGTTTTATAGTCCAATATTATATGCACCCACCCATTTTGTATGTTTGATTTACTAGCACAATTGGTATACTTTTTTGAAGATTGTACCACAACCCCCTCTGTTGTGGCATATAAGAATTCATTTTCCTGTCCAACCAATATGTTTCTTTCAATGTAGCAACGCTGAACATACAATGGACATGAAGGTAAGTTAGTATGCAGAAAGACATGTAAAAGAAAGAAATACAGTGCTATTTATTTCAATGTAGCAACAAAGAGAATACAATTCACATGAGAATAAGTTACTATGCAGAAAGGTACGTAGTATCTACATACAATAAAATAAGTGCAAAGCAGTAGAACAAGTAAAACAAATACACATACAATAAATTAAATACTAAACACTGGAATATAAAATAAGATTAGAGGCATGCACCTCTGTAACTCCTCCTCTACATTCGCGGCAAAGAGTCCATCGTTCTCTCCAACTACTCTGTTTGTTTAAATGTAGCAATGCAGGAAAAATACAATGGACATGAAGGAAGTTAATATGTAGGAAGACATGTAAAAAAAATAACCAGAGTTCGAATTTTTTCAATGTAGTGGCACAAAAAATACAAAGGACATGAAGATAAGTTATTATGTAGGAAGGTACACAATATCTACATACAATAAATTAGGTGAAAACAGATACAGACAATAAATGAAATACAAAACAACGGAATATGAAATAACAATACAAACATGTACCTTTTTATCTCCTCTTCCACCGATGCAGTAAAGACTCCTTCGTTTTCTTCAGCTATTTTGTTTGTTTGAATGTGGGAACACAAAAAATACAATGAACATGAATGGAAGCTGGTATGCATAGGAGAACAAGTAATATGTACATACATTGAATGAGAATCAACTAATAGAATAAAAGATAGTTAGAAACATGAACCTTTGCTTTTCTCCATCCATGGTTGTGATTATATAAAGTTTTTCCTGCCCAAAATATATTACAAGCCACAAAATATTAAGAAATTGCATGGCCATAGCTAACTGATTTTGGTTTTCTCCGACAAAGTATCCAGGTATGCTTTGAGACATGGAAATATAATTTTGCAGTATCTTTGGTGTACATCTCATATTTCAAGTACAAGACAAATTGTATTGTGGTCACACCAGTCTGTGTACAGGATAAAGAGGTTGTATTGTGATATGGGCACATTTCACCATATATGGTTAACAAGTGTGTTTTTCACATATTTTATCTTAACAAAAAGACAACGGACATTGTAATTGCACATGTAGTTGTCCAATTATTTATTATGACACTATTTTGTATCATGTCAACACTGAAGTATCCTAGAATAATGATGGTTTCGTCCAAATGTAAATGGTGTGATTCATTTGAGAACACAATGATTATGCTAGAAATGTTACATGCCAAACAACATAGAAACTGAATACTGCAATTTTCAATCCACGGAACACCACTCTTGGTAATACCATCTCAGTATCCTTTTCTTCTACAATAACATTTTAAAAAGACATGTAGGTATGGTTGAGAACTAGGAAAAATAATTGGAGCAAAACATAAGAGCAGGATAGGTAGGCACGGGATAGGCGCCAGATCTCGACTTTGCCAGACATGGAAAACAACAGAACCACAGGTCCACTCGCGGGTGCAGGACTTGAACACCGCAAAGTGAAAAAAAAACCAGCTCCAATTGTTGGCGTAGGACCCCAACCTTGCAAAGTCGAAGTAAACAAAAGAAAACAACAAGCAAAAAACCAACAAGCAACCACGAACAAGCCCAACTGCAGCCCCAAGACCTCAAAGTCGCAAAATTGAGCCAAACAACAACAAGCAGCAACCAACGAACCAACGAACCAACGAACCATCAAACACACAACAACCACTGAACCAATAAACAACATATGTATATCCAACGATTACCAAACTGCAACCCAAGCACAGAAGGAACCAAAAACATATGACGAGCATGCCAGTAGAAATAATCAAACATTCTAACTTGCAAATGGAAAACAGTGAACAACAAAGAACAAATAGAAAATTAAATTATGGCATCGAAACTTACACTGAAACGATGAACGACAGAAGCGCAGGCCGAATTGTGGGTGCAACACCTGGACCCCGCAAAGTAAAAAAAAACAGATCCAACTGCGAATGCATGACCCCAACCCTTCAAATTTGAAGTAAACAAAAGCAAGCAAGAAGCACCAATAGGTCCAACCGCAAGCACAGGTCCCCAACCTTGCAAAGTTGAACCAAACAACAACAAGCAACAACTGACAAATGAGCGAACAAGAACCACCCACCGAACAAGTAAACAATGTGTGTGTCTTCAATGATGACCAAATTGCATTCCAAGCATAGAAGAAGTATGAAACATACAATACCTATTCAACTAATGATGGACAACAATATTGTCCAAATTCACTGCAACATTGTACGAAAAAATTGAGGAAAAATGTACTCTGAGAAGCCTATTTAGGTAAACATTTAAGGTTGTGAGGTTGTTTAAGGGCCTCGCGATATGCAAACATTTAAGCTATCATGCCTATTTCAAAACCTCGTGCTATGTAAACATTTAAGTTGTCAGCCCTATTCAAGCACCTCAAAAAAAGTGGCAATCCTCTAAACCTTCAGTATGTAAACATTTCAATACAAATACAAAGGACTAATAATAATAAAAGGACATATTAATATGTGATCACTATAGTCCCTCTAGACCTTCGGCAGGGACTACTAATAAAAAAACATTAAAGAACAAGATCCATGCTAAGAACTTTCGGTATGTAAACATTTCAGTAAAAATGTAATAAAAAATAAAAAAGAGCGTCTAAGCTCAAAAATTAAGATATCTACACATTTACAACATTGGGAACAATAAAGTTGGCAATAAAAATGTAATAAAAAATAAAAAAGAGCGTCTAAGCTCAAAAATTCAGATATCTACACATTTACAACATTGGGAACAATAAAGTTGGCAATAAGACCTCCAATATATTCTCCAATGAAATAGTCCCTCTGCACCTTCGGTAGGGACTAATAAGACATTGCAGGAGCATAATATAATGTAAGATACCATCCTTTTTCTGGATATATGACTTGATTTACATGACAATGCAAATTAGGGAGAATGAAGATGGAATTTAAATAGAAATGTTGAGTTTGTAAGTACCTCCAAAGCAAACATGTCGCAATTATTAATGTTATTGATTAGGTGTAATTGAAACTTAATTGAAATGATATCATAATGAAATTAATGTAGTTGCTAGTAATTTGGTTGTAGTAAGTAATTTAAGAGAGAAAGGAGTTCGAGAATTTTAAAGAAAAGATATGGACTTGAAACAACTCAATAATAATGTCAAAACTCTTTGAACAAACTTAGTATTATATCGATCTTGTTTCCATGAACTTACAGAAGTGTGTTATGTATATTCAATAACATAATAACATTAGATAGACTATAGGTCATATGAACATTCGACATAATAACTTAGGTATTAGATATAATTGTTATTAAAAGGTACCTCACATAAATACACAACTATACATTATACATGAAAGGTCACTATGAGACATATAAATGTGATAAATCTTCATTCTTGCATATATATATATATATAGATATATATATATATATATAATGTTGATAACATTGGTATCAGAGGATAGATTTAAGCGTCGGGTCATAGTAGCCTATACACTCTATACTAGTGCCATCTATATGACCCGGCCGCCATCATACACCATTCATTGTTTTTTCCACTAGATGCCATTGTACACCATCATGTCCATACAATTGCATTATACAACCACTAGTTCTACAATTTCTAGATGTCCTTGTAATTCATCATATGATATGTCATAAATATGTCAAATCAACCATACAACCACCAAGTTTTGAAATTTTCATACGCAATTTCTAACAATCAATAATGCTTAAAGAACCACTACCTTCAAGCAAGTCATATAGCAATGAATTGATTGTACAATCGATTAATTAGAAGGGAAGATGGAGAATGCAAGGTGTAAGAAGATGGGAAACAATGATGATGTCAATAAGGAGGTCAAAGAGGAAATAAACTCTCTCAAATTCCACCTCAATGGAATTGAAAAGGAATAGGACTTACATGAAGCACTAACCAAGCAAGTCTAATAAAAAATAATAATAGATGGTAACAATGAGAGAGGAAGAGAAGAAGACCAAAAAAGGCATGAATATAAAGAATGACATCATGTTTACTAAAATAC
>ML778504.1:1136879-1151134 GCA_009831015.1 Picea engelmannii | reverse complement strand
AAGTTAGATATATGTAGGAAACCCATCCTCATCCTCCTTTGTTGGTGAAGATGCTAGATCCTCCTCTTGAATGGGTGCAAGCTCATCCCATCCATTAGCCTTGTATAAGATGGATTGATTAGGTTGAGGAGAGAGAAGAAGAGCAGGTGATGGAGAAAGAAGTAGAGTAGAAGATTTCCAAATCCTTATTTCCAAATCTATTCCACGCCAAAGGGGAACACTAGGATCTATTAACACTTATATAGGACTCAAAGGATGAATGGATGAATGATAGTAGTTAAGAAGAAAAAGAGAACTCCATCTCTACAACCAATGATGACCAGAAAATTGACATCGAAATGTATTCTATATATGATTTTTTTTTAACTCTCTTCTATGATCACAATGTTTTCACATTTATTAATTTATTCCGAGTTATGAAATAAAACTTGGGAAAAAATAACTTTTAGGAGTTGGAAAAATCCCTATCATTTTAGAGTTGGGCATATCTCCCGCATTTGGCTATGACCATCCCTTTTTGTATTACAACATTGTTTGATTCAACTGCAACGTTTTCTAATACATATCATAACCATTATTGTATGTACACACATAAAAATTAATTTAGTTAAAAAAACTTATAATATACATCAAAGAATTCAACTAAATTTCTTATAATTTATCTTTATATTATGCAATATTTTTTTTTATAAAAGATATATTTAAACCTTTAAATAATACGAGTTGTTAAATTTTGTAAGTAAATTTTCATGTTGTCTTCTAATCTTTGTAGTAAACTTCTCTGAAGTTGTCAATATTCAGGGATGTAGAAAGTTGGGGTTCTCATCGATTTGGAATTTTGATCTAATTTTCAATGATTTCGGTAGATTCAAAATTGAGAAAAAAAAATTAAAGCCATTATTCACTGATACTTGCATATTGGATGATGATAGAATTCCGTTGATGTCTACAATTTTTGTCGAATTCTTATCAAATTTATTATCGAAAAGAAGAACTATTTACTACAAAATTAACATGCTCCAATTTTCACTATTTAAATATATTGAAAATTATTTTATCGCTACTACTTGCCATTAACTTTTATCATCCTTATTTAGTACAGAGCCATTCATAATCCTCTAGTGACTTGATTGAGATTGTTGAGGCACACATTACAATCTCATATGCAAGAAGTTTTTGTCACTTTTCTAGCTATTATGTAAGCTTTATGGTTCTTTGTTCTTATTTGCAATTTTTTCACAAATGATCTTTAACCATGCCCTTCTAAATTCTTTGTTGTTGGTCACGACACTAAGCGCTGATTTGTATAAGTAAACCTTTTTATTGTTAAAAACCATCAACCTTTAGGTGATCTTTTTAGTATGTGAAAACCAAACAACCTTAGTATCAAGAAACATTATGTATTGCTAAAATATCAATACTCAACTGGTCCAGTGTTTGGGCATATACAAAATTAGGCAAAAAGGCAATCAAAATAGTATTCAACTCATAAATAATTCATAAGAATTATTTGTTGTGTATTTCAACCTAATACACAACTGAAAGATAATACTTTTGGCTTAAGATAGTCTAAGTGGTGGTTGGATTAGTTATAATTTGACGATGTAGAATACATGATGAGATCAAAATATAAAGAAACTTGGTTTATATGATATATATTAAAAATGCTTGAGAAATACTTATTAGTAAAGGATGTATTGCATAAGGATCATGCGTATGAGTCAAGGGTACTTTCATTCTCCACCTCGTTGGCTGCATAAGGATCATGCGTATGAGTTGGGTACTTCCATTCTCCACCTCGTTGGCTGCGTTAGAAGGATCATGAGTATGATTTGGGTGCTTCCATTTTCCACTTTGTTGACTACCCTTTAGTAGTAGGAATTAAGAGTGATATGTGAAATAGTATGTTGTTGAGAGAGGTGACATATAGTGTGCAATGACCTCCTTGGAGACTCTCCCGAGATATTAAGTCTCGTTCTTTCTTTGGGGCGTGCAACAACGTGACGGTTCTCACTTGGCAGCTTGGTAACATCAAGGATACTTCGCCTGAACTATGTCTCTTCACCTATAGCATACCCATACTCTGTTCTAGGCTATGGGCGAGTAACACTCCTACTCAATGCGACCTACTTGTATACTTAAACAATTTCTTAACAGTATAACACTTAGTCATTTAATCATACAATCATGAAACATTCAATCCAGATTTAAAACTTGTGAAACATATAAGAGACATAGAAGTATAGTGCGGGCGATACTAGTGGTGCCTAACACCCGACTTGTCTTATTATTGTGAAACAAAGTTACAACATGAGCATTACTAGCTCGATTTACAACATGAGAAGAGTAACATGACTTTCCTCACCTCACCAAGTCAAAACACTCTACAAAGATCCACCCCGAAAAACTTCCCCGTTGCAACAATCTTCACACTCTATTGGTTCGCCCCAAACGTGTGCCCTCCACAAACTAACCAACTATTTTCTGTCATAAGAGTCACCAAGCTAGAAAAATACCCAATCTTCCTTATGGAATGCCAACCTTTGCGAACCTGCATAGAGACTTCACTGAATTTTACCTTAGCTACTTGTCTTCTACATGCACACTTCAATTGTTCCTTCACATATTTCCTCCTTAGCTCATGTGCCTTGTTTTCTTATATGACTCCAACCATCTTCTTTAGAATATTCACACCCCTTGGGTTGGTTGGGTCCCTTCATGGAATGATGTGCCCATTCATCTAGTTACCTTATTCGAACTCGTGCTCCCATGAACCATCACACCCTTTCAAACCAACATGCCCCCTCACTTGGGCATGATCACTCATGTTGAAACACCCCATTCACTTGGGAGCGCCTTTGCCTTGTGTTTTATCCTTGAGCTAGCCGACTTGACTCGTCATGGGTGTGTCGATGGGGTCAATCGACCTCTCCAATGTGCCCATGTTGTTGAGGGTAGTAGAGTCCACTTCTTGGACGCACACCTTATTTTCCATGTACTTTCCACAACATAACCCAAGTCTTCATCCTCCCTCACAAGGAAAGTGAGGTGCACACCCCCTTGGGTTTGTATGTCATCATCATGTGCCAAGGTTCTCCTGCCTGCGTCTATAAGACTTCATCCACCCAACTGAATGCATATTCATTATTTCTCTTGATCAATTGGCCCCTAAGTTTTCCCAAGGAGCGCTCGCTCAGTGGATGTTGCGAGAGGCTTTACATCCTCCCCCACTCAAATTCATTACCTTTCGTAGAAACATCCATCGATTTGCATGGCATCTCTGTCCCATCTCCGGATCTCATCACCATTCAATAACTTCTATCTCCACAATTGATGTCTTTTGGAAATATTTCTATTTTCGACTCACTAGTTCAGTGGGAGTTTACTGGATCTAGTTCTATTTTAGACTTTCCATTTTATACCATCACTATTATGCATGCATTCCTAAGAAGAGCTCATTGTTTGATCATTTTTCTTAATTATGGAATGTTCGTTCCTATATGATTGAATATCACTCATTCATTGTATTCAATATTGATTATCTCATTGGAGTAGTGTGAATATATTTTCCCATTCTTCCATATTGAATCTCTTGTCCTTTTCTTGATAAGTTGTGTTTGTACTTGCTTTAGCTAGGTCTCTTGTGTAGGTTTCGATGAAACATTGACATGGTATCAGAGTCTGGCTGCTTGGAGCAAACTAAACAAGCCAAAGAAGAGGGAAATAAGAGTTTCGGCGAGCGTAATCCATGTATCTAACAGTGTCTCACCCTCTCCTTATCGAAAGGTGTGATAGTTGATGAAAGTCACATTGTCTCATTGTCAAAAGCTGTGACAGTCACATGCACACTTAATACATTTCAAATTTTGGACTGTGTTACACACTCCCTTCTCACTTTTCCTCAGTGTCACACCTTCTCCACTACCAGAGTGAAATACTTAGGCTAGTGTCACACTGTATCCTTGAGTAGGGTGCAACACTCTTCAAAATTTCTTTTTTTGCTATGATTTCTCAAAAATTTCACTTGCAAATTGAGAGTAATTTTTTAGGCTTTTTCAACACCAATAAGAGGGATGGATACCACACAAATTCTTTAGTCAAATTCGGTGATAGTTCTCACACTGTACAATTATTTTGAATGGAAGCCGAAGGTTGAATTCCAACTTAAAAGGAAAGGATTGTACAAGTTGACGATGTCAACAGAAACATAACCTACAACAATGATTGAGAAGACTAGATGGGTGAACTGTAAGGATGAGGCCACACGATTTCTTCTTGAATTAATTTTAACTGATCTATGGTTTCATGTTTCTGCATGCAAGACTACAAACGAGATCTGGACCACCTTGGAAGGTATCTTTGGAAGAGATGAGAGGTCATATGCTTGAGGTAGAGTTGAATACCTTGGATCCTAAAAGTTTTGATAATATACAAGATTTATTTAATTACAAAGTTTAAATATTTGATATTGAGCTCGACATCTTGTGGTATTGATAAGTATAAACAAGTGGACCAACTTATTCTAACAATCTTGGCTAAGCTAGGACCAAAATATGTTGTATATGTCTCCACTTTCCATTTTGGCAGATATCTCTTGGGATCAAAGTGGAAGATTCCTACCATGGAGTAGTTCGTTGATTCTCTTACACATGAGCAAGAAAACAAATTCATATGGGTCTAATTAAGGAACCCAAGCACATGCACTCACCATGCATGATGGAAAAGGGCCATCCAACCATAAATGAAAGGAGAAACAAAAAGAAAATGAGGGGTATTCCAAACCCTTCAAGGATTCTTTAGGTTCCAAAGACTCTTCAAATTCCAAAGAGAATAAGAAGAAGAAGGGAAAGCAGTGCACTTATTGCAATAAACCTAATCATGAAGAATCCACATGCATGAAGAAGCAAATTGATCTTATGGAACAGGTACTTCAGAAGAAAAAACTTGGAAACTTCATTCCTGAAGGAGCCAAGAAGAAGAAGAAGATCATGCTCCTAAGAAAGGTAATCATCATGCTCGTGTTGCAATTAATTCCTCATCTGATTCATGTATTATATATTATGGTGCATCACATCATATGGCAACCAAAGAGGATTTTTTTACTTCTTTGAGTTCATGCTCAAGACCCCCTATTCTCATGGGGGATGATAATCCATTAGAAGTAGCAAGAGAGGGAAGAGTGGAACTCCCTAATGGCAATTTTGAGAATGTTTTACATGTTCCAAAGCTTTCTATAAATCTACTCTCAGTTTATCAGATCACCTAGACAAGTAAAAAGGTTGAATTTACATCAGATTCAATTTGTGTACTTGACATGCATGACAATTCCATTATTGCAATTGGTGAGGTAGATCACAAATCAAGGTTGTGTAAATTCAGTAAGTTTGTTGACCATGACTCCTCTTTACTACTAACACATGGGTGTGGTGATAGTATTAGAGTATGGCATGAAATATTTGGTCATATAAAATTTAGGTACATGCATCGACTTGGCAAGCAAGGAATGGTCAAAGGCTTGGCAAACATTCACTTTTCTGAAGAGGTTTGTGAAGGATGCATTCTTGGAAAGCATCCTGAAGAGAAGTTTGAAAAGGGGAAGGTAAGGAAAGACTCTTGTTCCTTGGATCTTGTTCACAGTGATCTCATGGGTCCATTTACACATCCGTACATCAAAAAAGCAATGTATGTCCTCACATTTATTGATGATTACTCACACTATACTTGGGTTTATTTTCTCAGGAAAAAGTCTGAAGTTTTTGAGCATCTCAAAAACTTCAAAGATCTAGTAGAGACATAGGCCAACCCACGAAAGAGATTCCAAGAAATGGCCAAGTATCGAAAGCAGTCGGGTGGGCAGGCTTCAAAATAGGCTCACAAGATATAATCAGGAGACATGAGGGGCCAATGGTCAAATTGTATGTCTCCGAACTTTTTACTGCAGAATGTGCAACACGAAACAAGGCACAATGATGGATTTCGACTGTCAATTTGTATATAACGAAATTTCAGGTGTTGTTTGTAGGTAGTAGAACAATGGAAGTGTAATGTTGAGCAAGCCTGGCCATGAACCGGTGATGGTATTAGTAACCAAGTATGAAATGGGTAAGCGGTTGGTCAGACTCATGATATAAAAGCATGAGACATACTCAGAACAAGGAATATTAATGGGCTTGAAAATAGGGCCACAAGTTCTACTCAGGAGACGTGAAGGCCCGATGGTCAAATTGTATCTATCCCAACTTTTGATTGCAAAATGCGTAACACAAAACATGAGACAATGATGGATTTAAATAGTCAATTTGTATATTGCAGAACTTCGGGTGTTGTATATAAAAGCAGGAGACATTCGGAAAAATGACACATTTGGAAAAAGGACCAAGTAGCCAGAAAGGGAAAGCAAACAAGAAAAAGGGGAATTTGGTTGCTAATTTGTAGATCGGGAAATTTTGGGTGCTGTTTGTAGGTGGTGGAACAATGAAAATGCAATGTTGAACCTGCCTATCCGGGTACCCATGATCCAAAAAGTTTGTTGAGTATGAAATAGGGAAGCAGTTGGTCGGACTCGTGATATAAAAGTGTCAGTGGAAATCTGAAGACATGAATCCGCCAACTCCCACACCTAGAATTTTTATGAAAAATGACTAAGTAACCAGAAAGGGAAAGCAGAGGGAAAAAATAAAGGGGATGACAGTTTTCAGAAGTGGGAATTGGTGTATGAAAGCCCCATTGATGGTCTTAACAGTAACTATGAAGTGCATTAAACATGTGAACATGTTCTTCAATCAATGAATAGATAAAGTGAACCATGCTTATAGTTTCCAGGATTTGTTTGTATAAGAGAAGCATCGAAAAGCCACAAGAAAATCAATTTTGGGATGTTTAAGTAAAGTTATTGTATTGTCAACTTCACCGCAAGTATAACAACAACGAATTTGAATTTTAATGTCTTTTCATTGATATTATAGTTCCATTGGACTTTACATAGTATATATCCTTTTATTTCAAAATATTACTGGAGATGAATTTTTCTAAGTTCATCGATCAAGGAAAAGTGCTAAAATGATCCACATACCACATTTGCGTCAGAGAGATTATATTAAAAGGAAAAGCATGTCCTGTATATTCTTTAAGATCATAGAAAAACTGTCAAGATCTTGAATGTATCATTAATTTTCCAAAACGAGGCATACAACCAAGAACCAAGTAAACACCAAATGTATTGAAAGTTGAGGCAGAAGGCAATGCATGAACACATAAGGCACCAAGTGAGATCCCACAAGGTTCCATAGAGCAGTACACATCGACCTTTGCATCAAACAATTTGATATATATAAAAAATCACACATGGCATTGGTTTTCTCTTACATTTGGTATATGCTCCCATGAGAAAATAACCAAGGTCATCGGATATGAAAAAAAGTCTGCCAAACACAAGACAACAAAAAACCAACGGAGCTTCGCCATTATACCCTAGCTATAGCCAAACCCCAAAATGTGGAACAAGAATCTTGCTGATTGCTATTTTACCATGAAGCAATATCACTATGGACATTTTCTTCTGATAGTGCCATGTTCTATCACTACCAGTTTTAACAATGCCAAATTTCCAATATTATTGGAAATGCTTGATGGTTCTGCCTAGAGGAGAAAGTTATTTCGATGGTTCAAAGGATGGGCCTGAGTTATTTACAGTTGGATAATTTGTATGGGGTTTGTCCTAATGCTTCCCATTTCTGGACTAAACAATCTTATGCGTTTGTACATCACCAATAATTGCACCTGCCTGTATTAATTCCAATGCCCGAACTCCCCAATCTCTATAGAAAGTTTTGAAGATCTCAAGCTCATGTTTCAATCCATGATGAGCCCTTTTTTTTCAATTAGGGCATTGATAAAATGTAGATACCATACCATAAATGTATAGTTGGAGATCATCTTTTTTTCTATTTGGCTACCCAAAAAAATGCATAAATCTTGCCATGGCTATATAGTTGGAAAACATTTTTCCAATTTGGGCACCCAAAAATGTGTAGACTCCTCCAACAAATCCACATCCAGCCACCATTTTTTTTTCATTTGAAAAACACAACAAATATGAAAAATTCTTACTGGGAGATGCAAAAAAACATGAAAATAACAACATCGATTGCATTTTTAGTTAGATTCTCCTTGTTGTTTCAAGTGCACAAAAAGAGACAAAATATTTGGAAAGAAAATTTTACAGCCATAGATGTAAACTTCGAAGAACTCGAGTCCAACGAACATTCATCTTGGTGTTGAACAAAAATTACAGACACACATGATATTTTTTCGTTTCCTGCCAAAGCTTGATATGATTTATTTTTTCAACCGATATGCAATATTGCATTGTCCTCATTTAAGGTAAGTTTGCTATGTATCTGAAAGTCGCACAACATGTAGACACTGTTTTCCTTTTTCTGTAGGTATGCTTCATATGAAAATTTTGCTAACCCAGGAAGCACATCTTGTAACAAAGGTTGTCTAATTGTACAATGTACGATTGTGTTGCCCACGGTTCAGATGGAAGCATTGAGGCAATGCCTATATATGTAAGGGCATTTTTTACTGCATTATAGACAATCAATTATATCATCACTTATGAAAGAAGAAGCAGAAGCAAGAGAGTTGCATTTGGCACATACAAGCTCGAAGGGGGTCGAGTACGCATTCACTGCAACCAAAACACCCTCAACCTGGGCATGTGAGCATAGTAGTTAATATATTGAACAATATAATATACAACTGCACAACCAAAAAAAGAAAATCTGCAGAAAATTGGTGAAGGAAATTTGTATGAGCAAAGTGAGGATGAAATTGTAGATGTATACGCACAACAGTTGTAGATCTAGTTAGTTTCTTGAGATCCTGTACTATGTATGTTCGCAATTCTGTTACAAATGTTGCTTGGGTTGGCGAAATATCTTTTCTTTAACATCTCTTTTCTTTGTTATATTTTTGAAGAGAATAAGTGGAAATTTCCCTTTATGCAATTGTTGTTCCATTGAGGAAAACAAATTTGAATATGTGTCGAACAATTGCAGTTGCAACATGGAACAATGCAATATTTGTGTAACATAACCGAGATACATGGACATGTGAAAGTAAAGGACAAAACTGGATATGGAGAACGGTACCATTTCCTTGTCATTGTCTGACTCTCCATATTTTATATGGAGAATGTGTTGCGAGCCAAGTATCTCGCAAGTGTGACAATTGCACCAATGGTTTCGATTGGGTAAGTGTCGTTTCTCTCTGCAAGTTGGATGATAGTTGTGTCTGGGACGAAACGATATTCTGAACAAATAGCGGGAATTTTTTCCACAATACTTGTTTCGTTGAGCTATATAAGCCGATAACAATCACCATGGTCATATACTGTTTTGGGAAATATATTAAAATTTGTAATGGATATCCCATTACCTGGCAATATCTTTTCTGCATGTTTCTGGACAAGTTGTGCAGGAATAGTCAGTGTGACTGTCATCAGGGCCTCGTTGTCTGTCATGTCAACACACATAATGGATATAGTTTTGTTTTCGTTGTCCAAGTAGGTTCTATAGATGACCATTATGTCCTCGATGAACACTTTTCTAGTTCAGCGGTTGTTCAAGCCCTCTATTGATATTATTTTGGGTGTTACAAGTTTAGACCTAGTGACATTTTTTGAACAGGAAAAGTAATGTGAATGGTAGTCTGCATTATTTTTATGTTTTCTTTTTTCCTGGCATAAATGTACAAGTAGACGCACAACTTGGATGAAGTATGGAGCCAGAGTTTTAAAACCAAACCTCTTAGTCTACGGAACTTGTGCTATGTTTGATGTCTCACTTGCGCTCGTTGATACTTCTTGTGAACTGCAAAGTATGTGTTGAAGATGACATCAACATATTCACCATGACATAGTTGAATAAATAATTGAGGATATTTGTTTGGTAAACATATGAGGAACATAATGTATGCATCTTTACCTTTGGCCTTGTCGGTCTGTTGATGTTTGCGATGATTGACTGCTCATGGCCATGTCACTAGTCCAACTTTTTCTAATGTAAGCATGTGTAGATGAACATAAGAAGGACTAAATAAGCATATGCATTGTATATTTTCCATAATTGTTTTGAATTTCACATACAGGGTTGAAGGAGATGGAATACGAAATAGGGTGTTAAGGGATACTCAGGAAACATGAGGACCCGATGGTCAAATTGTATGCCTCATATATTTTGACTGCAAAAATGTGTAACAGTAAATAGGGCATGATGGGGGAGTACGATGGAAAATATGTATATCGTGGAACCTCTGAAGACAGAGGCACAATATTGAACCCGCTAGCCCGAGAACCCGCGGTCGAAAAAGTAGCTAAGTATGGAATGAGGTAGAAGCATGACTATAAATGTGAACCTGTGTGTCCGCCAACCCACACACCTAGACATTTTCGGAAAGACAACTAAGAAAATCAACCAAAAAACAAAAGTAGACGAGAAACGTTAAGTATATAAGAAGGGGAAAAAAAAGGGATAATAGAAAGTGGAAAAATTAGAAATGGGGAGGGCAATGTTTGGAAGCAAGAAGTCTCAAAAAAGGCCCATTGTTGCCAAATCATTGTTTTCTAGTCCAATATTATATGCACCCACCCGTTTTGTATGTTTGATTTATTAGCACAGTTGGCATACTTTTTCGAAGATTGTACCACAACCCCCTCTGTTGTGGCATATAAGAATTCATCTTCCTGTCCAACCAATATGTTTCTTTCAATGTAGCAACACCGAACATACAATGGACATGAAGGTAAGTTAGTATGCAGAAAGACATGTAAAAGAAAGAAATACAGTTCTATTTATTTCAATGTAGCAACAAAGAGAATACAATTCACATGCGAATAAGTTACTATGTAGAAAGATACGTAGTATCTACATACAATAAAATAGGTGCAAAGCAGTAGAACAAGTAAAACAAATACACATACAATAAATTAAATACTAAACAATGGAATATAAAATAAGATTAGAGGCATGCACCTCTGTAACTCCTCTACATTCGCGGCAAAGAGTCCATCGTCCTCTCCAACTGTTCTGTTTGTTTAAATGTAGCAATGCAAGAAAAATACAATGGACATGAAGGAAGTTAATATGCAAGAAGACATGTAAAACAAATAACCAGAGTTCGAATTTTTTCAATGTAGTGGCACAAAAAATACAAAGGACATGAAGATAAGTTATTATGTAGGAAGGCACACAATATCTACATACAATAAATTAGGTGAAAACAGATACAAACAATAAATGAAATACAAAACAACGGAATATGAAATAACAATACAAACATGTACCTTTGTATCTCCTCTTCCACCGCTGCAGTAAAGACTCCTTCGTTTTCTTCAGCTATTCTGTTTGTTTGAATGTGGGAACACAACAAATACAATGAACATGAATGGAAGCTAGTATGCAGAGGAGAACAAGTAATATGTACATACACTAAATGCGAATCAACGAATAGAATAAAATATAGTTAGAAACATGAACCTTTGCTTTTCTCCATCCATGGTTGTGATTATATAAAGTTTTTCCTGCCCAAAATATATTACAAGCCACAAAATATTAAGAAATTGAATGGCCATAGCTAAATGATTTTGGTTTTCTGCGACAAAGTATCCATGTATGCTTTGAGACATGGAAATATAATTTTGCAATATCTTTGGTGTACATCTCATATTTCAAGTACAAGACAAATTGTATTGTGGTCACACTAGTCTGTGTACAGAATAAAGAGGTTGTATTGTGATATGGGCACATTTCACCATATATGGTTAACAAGTGTGTTTTTCACATATTTTATCTTAACAAAAAGACAACGGACATTGTAATTGCACATGTAGTTGTCCAATTATTTGTTATGACACTATTTTGTATCATGTCAACACTGAAGTATCCTAGAATAATGATGGTTTCGTCCAAATGTAAATGGTGTGATTCATTTGAGAACACATTGATTATGCTAGAAATGTTGCATGCCAAACAACATAGGAACTGAATACTTCAATTTGCAATCCATGGAACACCACTCTTGGTAGCACCATCTCAGTATCCTTTTCTTCTATAAGAACATTTTGAAAATACATGTAGGTATGGTTGGGAACTAGGAAAAATAATTGGAGCAAAACATAAGAGCAGGATAGGTAGGCACAGGATAGGCGCCAGGTCTCAACTTTGCCAGACATGGAAAACAACAGAACTGCAGGTCCACTCGAGGGTGCAGGACTTGAACACTGCAAAGTGCAAAAAAAAAATAGCTCCAATTGCCGGCGTAGGACCCCAACCCTGCAAAGTCGAAGTAAACAAAAGAAAACAACAAGCAAAAAACCAGCGAGTAAGAACGAACAGGCCCAATTGCAGCCCCAGGACCTCAAAGTCACAAACTTGAGCCAAACAACAACAAGCAGCAACCAACGAACCAACAAACCATCGAACACACAACAACCACTGAACTAGTAAACAATATATGTATCTCCAATGATTACCAAACTGCAACCCAAGTACAGAAGGAACCGGAAACATATGACGAGCATGCCAGTAGAAATAATCAAACATTCTAACTTGCAAATGGAAAACAATGAACAACAAAGAACGAATAGAAAATTAAATTATGGTATCAAAACTTACTCTGAAACGATGAACGACAGAAGCGCAGGCCGAATTGTGGGTGCAACACCTAGACCCTGCAAAGTAAAAAAAAAACAGATCCAACTGTGAATGCATGACCCCAACCCTGCAAATTTGAAGTAAACAAAAGCAGGTAAGAAGCACCAATAGGTCCAACCGCAAGTGCAGGTCCCCAACCTTGCAAAGTTGAACCAAACAACAACAAGCAGCAACCGACAAACAAGCGAATAAGAACCACCCACTGAACCAGTAAACAATGTATGTGTCTTCAACGATGACCAAATTGCATTCCAAGCATAGAAGAAGTATGAAACATACAATCCCTATTCAACTGGCGATGGACAACAATATTGTCCAAATTCACTACAACATTGTACGAACAAATTGAGGAAAAATGTACTCTGAGAAGCCTATTTAGGTAAACATTTAAGGTTGTGAGGTTGTTTAAGGGCCTCGCGATATGCAACCATTTAAGCTATCAGGCATGTTTCAGAACCTCACGCTATGTAAACATTTAAGTTGTCATCCCTATTCAAGCACCTCAAAAAAAGTGTCAATCCTCTAAACCTTCGGTATGTAAACATTTCAATACAAATACAAAAGACTAATAATAATAAAAGGAAATATTAATATGTGATCAATATAGTCCCTCTACGCCTTTGGCAGAGACTACTAATAAAAAAACATTAAAAAACAACATCCATGCTCAGAACTTTCGGTATGTAAACATTTCAGTAAAAATGTAATAAAAATTAAAAAAGAGCGTCTAAGCTCAAAAATTCGGATATCTACACATTTACAACATTGGGAACAACAAAGTTGGCAATAAGACCTCCAATATATTCTCCAATGAGACGATGACATATATATATATATATATATATATATATATATATATATATATAAAATAATGTTTTTACTTCTATAGTACGAACAATACAGATGTTGCAAAAATTTATAGTCAAAGGACATATTAATATGAAGTCAACGAATTATCAATCGCTATAGTCCCTTTGCGCCTTTGGTAGGGACTAATAAGACATTGCAAGAGCATAATATAATGTAAGATACCATCCTTTTTCTGGATATATGACTTGATTTACATGACAATGCAAATTAGGGAGAATGAAGATGGAATTTAAATAGAAATGTTGAGTTTGTAAGTACCTCCAAAGAAAACATGTTGCAATTATTAATGTTATTGATTAGGTGTAATTGAAACTTAATTGAAATGATATCATAATGAATTTAATGTAGTTGCTAGTAATTTGGTTGTAGTAAGTAATTTAAGAGAGAAAGGAGTTCGAGAATTTTAAAGAAAAGATATGGACTTGAAACAACTCAATAATAATGTAAAAACTCTTTGAACAAACTTAGTATTATATCGATCTTGTTTCCATGAACTTTCAGAAGTGTGTTATGCATATTCAATAACATAATAACATAATAAACATTAGATAGACTATAGGTCATATGAACATTCGACACAATAACTTAAGTATTAGATATAATTGTTATTAAAAGGTACCTCACATAAATACACAACTATACATTATACATGAAAGGTCACTGCGAGAC
>ML778504.1:1104922-1133033 GCA_009831015.1 Picea engelmannii | reverse complement strand
TTTTATATCACCCAATACGTATAAACCCCCCTACCTTGCACACCCCCCGAATACCTAGAATATATTGATTATTTTTCACAATTTAAAAACCCCCTTTATGAATGAACGTGATAAGATTTGTCGTAGTCTAAACGATCTACGAAATGAATGTTCTCTGACGATTTTTTCCGCGTATATTTGCCCGAAATCCGGTAGGAAATTATCCGAGAGCCCCAGGTTTTTTTTAGCATGCTAAATCCATTTCTACATTCAAAAATGAATTTTAAACAACAAAAAACAATGATTTTGTGCAGATTTATGTCATCGGATTCCAGGAAAAAAAAACATTTCGAAGAACAACTAGACAACACCATAAGATATTGGTCAACAAGGTGAAGCCCCCGTGTACTTATCCAAGTGGTTTATTCCACAACTTGATGCCACATACTCTCTATGCATAAGAGGGATACATTCTAGATGATTGCATGTACTACCACATAACATATAGGCATGAATAATAGGACTTACAAAACATCTGGGGAAACCAACTTGCCTATAGCTAAGCTTGGTGTTGGGTACAACCAATCATGCATCCCCTACTTCCCAAAAAACATATATGCATCATTACATTATTTCAATTAAAATACAACAAACATTCAAAATGCTTTACAAACAATACAAAAATTACCATTTCTCATTGTTGCCAATTATATGCCCAAAATATAAGCCCACTAAAATCATTATCATATCATCACCATTCATTCTGCTCTGCCTCTTCAATCCAAAGCTACATGAACCGTTGTTCTTAAATAAATGCACTTCATTCATTCCATAATTTCTCATTCCCAACCAACACACCCACAATCTCACCAATATTCACTCAATCAACATGGCATATAGCACTCACCATGTTTTCAAGGGGAAATGACCCTGCATTGTTATAGAAAGATTTGCCTCACCATTGCTATCTTGCACAAAGGGCCTTTTTCCATTTCCCTATGCAGACTTCTTATCCCTTTTTGATGAATCCAGAGCTAAAAATATACATTTTTCCACATATACGCTCCCTATCAGTTATACAAGGTGCATATATGCAGGTTGATCCACTACAACCCATGTATTATACGCTCCATATCAGTTATGCAAGATGCGTATACACAGTTTTCCCCACTACAGCCCGCGTATATCAGGATTTGTGCCAGAAAATAAAAAATGAAGTCAGGTTTCCATGTCACGATAGAAGACCTCTGATCCTTGGCCTTCCATATATTGGAAATGTTCCGACTCGACCCTTCAGTTGCATTATGAAGGCTATAAGAGCACAATTTCGAGCTATGGAAAAGAAGAGAAAGCATTCAACTTTGAGAGAAAAGTTACTTTGGAGAAATTACTTCATATTGAGTCTACATACCTTTGTCCCTCAAGTCTGAACACAGTGTTCAACCCCCAAGATCTTCCCTTATTGTTGAGAGGACCTCTTTGCCTCTTTCTCATGAGCTTGCCTTTGGTGGAGGATTGAAGTGGTGGAGACCCAGTTGGAAGGAACTTGGTTTCTTGGTTTCGAACCGTGACGACACGAAAGTCTGTAATGTTGACACTTCTGTTGATCAAATATTAATAGAAATACTCATTTCCCGTCCTATTGGTAACTTGCAAATATATGATTATTATCCATGGGTGTGTTTGTAATGTTTATTAATGGATTATGCTATCTGATGTGTTAATCCCTTTTATATCATCACTATATACTTGCTTTGCGTGTTTGTTGAGAACTTCTTGCAGGTATGAAGCTTTGGGTCAAAGTGTTCAATTATGGAACATCATCAAACGTTGGATCGAGGTAGGCCTCTTTCTTGTATTGCACATTAGTCTATATAGCATATGTTGGAATTGAGTTGATTTCTGCAGTCATGCCTGTCTGTTGTGGTTTACCCTTGGCCATAGAGAGTTTTTCCCCCGGTTATACAGAAATGGCGACTCCACTGGGGAGAGATGTTCATTCTAAGAGTTGAAGTACTTTTTTTTCTTCCATTGCTCTTTTTCCTTTGTGTTTCTTATCGTATCACTGCTTGACAGATCCTGTTCACTATAAGTCTGAGTTTTCAGCCTTTTACCCTTGCCTGGCCTTGTTTTAAAGCATATACGCCCTTTTTGCCTTGATAGTCACGTATACACGCTTTCTGTCTCACTACAAGAGGCGTATATACACTTTGTTCTCCTGAACAATCGTGTATACCACTTCCCCTTTCTTGTTTGCTTGGTTGAGTGACTACTGGGTAGGATTTGAAAATTGTTGAGCCTTCTTAGGTCTCTATAGTGCCTGTTGATATTATCTGGGATGACAGGAAACCTATTTGGAGTTGAATTTTTGGGCAGAATCTTTCTCTTTGTTTTCCATTTTTGATTTGTCCTTGTTACTCGGGCTGTTTGCTTGGGTGCTTGGTATTCTGCTCGAGTTATTGCTTTTATACACAATAGAATTTATATATCAGATTGCTCATTAGTCCATGCATTTTCTTTTTAGTATATTGAAAATACAAAAAAATAGGCATTTTGCATTGGTTGGCATTTCCGTCTTGGAATCTTTATCATTAGCTTAGCACATTTAGTGAAAGGTTGCATTTTACTTATGAATTGTAGAGTTGAAATTGAAGAGTGGACTATTCTTATTTAACATATCATTCATTGAAAATTTAAATATAGACTTTGCATTATATCCATATTTATTTTCTGACAGAGTCATAACACCATGAGTTTCACTTCCATACCTTTTGAGTAACCACGACCAATAAAATTTATGCTTTAAACTAAAATTGATTAGTCATGATTTTATTTTTTAGGTGCACAAACTAGCCTAGGATTTAATGCCTTGGAATAGGATCTTGTGAGTAAACTTCTCCAAGGAAATTAAATCAACATATGTGTTTGAGATAGGGAGTTGAGAAGTCCATTGTATAATTGGTAATATCAAGAGGCTCTGCTCACACCAGAGTTAATCACGAGGTCACGTGAAGTTAGTTGAAGGGATAACCCATGGATACTCACCTAGCGTCAGAGATATTTCTGTGGATTTATTCATATTTGGGGATCTTTCTAGTACCCATACCTCTGTGAGAGGCGGTGCTTTCAAGGTTTCGGAATTTTCTATCCTGCCCATACGGTGATCCGGACTTATGACTACTTGCCTATGCATCGGTTATACAATGGTTTATTAGTTGCTTGACTTAGGTATCTCATAAGTTACTTGCAGGTTTTATTCTTCTTGTATCCTGAGTCAGATAGGGGTCGGACAACACACAACCTTTATGGAGGATTACCTATCCGGGGGGATCTGACTGACTGGTTGTTAAGCCTACGAGGGCCTTTATAATCGATTATGTTACCTCCAAACTTTAGCGGGGAGTCTCAAGTCCCTCTTGGACGAGACATACCTTCTTTAGCGAGGGAGGCCACTCAGCCACTTTAGCCTGTTTGCATGCATATTGGCCTTTTGAATTTTTGGTATGCTCTTTGATTACTAGTTGGCCATAAGATTCTATACTGAGTCTTCATTATCATGGAAAATTGAGTTCCTTTCACTCCCTCATTAATTAGTGGTACCCCCCCATGACGTTCATGGGGGAAAATCCATCCGCTTTTTATAATGGTATGAAAAATTATGGTACTCAGTCAATGCCTTGGGTCTCTAATCATTTTTCTCATGGTATGTCTGATATGTCTTTGCACTTTCCCTCCTCTATCTCGCCTCCTTATGCAAATACAAGTTTTGGGTCTGGGGGCATGATGCCTCCTTTTTATCCCTCTCCGTTTGGTGGGAGTCATATCCTTCAAACACTTCTTACGGTAGAAGGTTGGGATCTTCCTTCCTACGAATTCACTATGTGAGAAGTAAGTGCCCAATTAAGAAATCCTTCCACGTGTTACACTCCATCCACTTATCCTTCTTCCACTATGTCAGTTCCTACGAACACTTTTTCCATGGCAGACCTCCGTCTGCCCTCTGGTGTTTCAATCAGGGGGAATTCTTTTTATAGTATGGGAAACCCCCCTCATGAAGTTCCTTCGTCTGGGGGCAACATATATCCTCACATGAGTAACCCTTTTCATGTCTCTTTCTCTTCGCAAGCGGCTTCGATGCCCTTACAACCCTTTATGAATCAATATGGAGGAGGATACTATCCTGATGGACAGGGACAGGGTGTAAACTAGGATCCTTCCTGGCCTGCAATTCCTCAAAACCAATTTTTCCTTGGACCTTGGTCTCAAATTCCACAATCCACCACTGCCACAAGTCCAGTCACTGTGTGTCATACTGGAATTATATCACCAACCTCTGCTAGTCATGTTGAAGATTGGTCGATAACCTCTACGAGTCATGTTGAAGACCTGCAACTAGCCGCTGCAAGTAATGCTGGGGGCACAAGTCCAGTCACTGTGTGTCATACTGGCATTATATCACCAACCTCTACTAGTCATGTTGGAGATTGGTTGACAACCTCCGCGAGTCATGTTGAAGACCTGCAACCAACCACTGCAAGTCATGCTGGGGGCACAAGTCCAGTCATTGCGTGTCATACTGGCATTATATCACCAACCTCTACTACTCATGTTGGAGATTGGTCGACAAGCTCTACAATTCACGTTGAAGACCTGCAACCAACCACTGCTAGTCATGCTGGGGGCATATGTCTAGTCATTGCTAATCAAACTGCACATCCATCACCAACCTTTGCTAGTCATGTTGGGGATCCATCACCAACCTCTTTTAGTCATGTTGGAGATTTTCTACTAGCCTTTGCAAGTCATGCTGGGAGCATGTCACCATCCACTGCAAGTCATGTTGGGGGCATTCATATGATTAAGAAGCCTAGACATCTCAGACGTAAGCCTAGATTCCTTTGCAGGATGTGTGAAGGAATTCACCTTACTCGTTTGTGTCCTGTCACTGTTGGGATACCAGAAGCATGGGGCTCAACTAAGGGCCCTTCGGGTTCTGAGGTATCTATGGTTTCACAACACTCCGTTCCTTCGTTGGTTGATACAACAGTCATGCCGATGCAATCTTCGGTTGACACCCCTTTCTCTTTAGGGGTTGATGCGTCCTTTGACCTTGTTGTCTCACATCCCGTTCAACCTGTGGTCGTGTCGATGCAATCTTCGACCGAAACCTCTCCTATGTTTGGGGGTGATGCGTCTCTTGACCTTGTTGTCTCGCATATTGTTCAACCAACGATCGTGTCGATGCAATCTTCGATCGACAACACTCTTGTTTTTTGGGGTGATGCACTTCTTGACCTTGTTGTTTGACATCCTATTCAACCAATGGTTGAGGAAGTAGTCATATCGATGCAATATTCGATCGACCCCACTCTTCTCTTGAAGAGTGACAAGTCTACGGAAGCGGTCGCGCCGATGCAATTTTTGGTCGATCATGCTCTTCTGGTTCTGGTTCTATACCTTCTATGCCACACCCTTAGCATTTCTAGTCTTGCACCTTCTGAACAAGAGAGAATTTTACTCTTCCCAATTTCTCTCCCTCCAAGTCTTGATGAGGATCCCTTCGATTGGGATGGTCTTGTGAGGTATCCAATGCCTTCGCCTATGTCTTTTCCAGGAAGAGACATTATCCTATATATCACGGAGACGATAACCTCAGTTAGCACTTTGTCCTCCTCGACTTGGAGAGATTTGGGTCTTCCCAAGCGTGTGTTGGTTCTTCATAAGATACTGACGTTCCACATAAGGTCCGCATGGGAGCCTTGGCCTCCCCCGTGGCCTGTTGCCTAGAATCTCCCTAACAAGTCTCAGTTAAGTTCTTTTCTAACTCGTCCAAAAACTGAAAAGATCGTCGAGTGATTTGTCCCTTTCACACTCGTTAAAATTGGATTTGAAAGATCATGATTCCTAGTTAAGCTCTTTTCCGACTCACTATCAAAAATAGTAAAGATTGCCGACTGAACTTGTCTTTTTTCACACTCGTAAATTGGATTTGAAAAGACCTCTATTTGGCACAAGTTTACCCCTTTTTTCACACCAAGTAGACTAAAAGATATAAAAAGGACATTTTTTGGTGTTAAGTTGTGATTGCATCTCATGCCCTCGCTTGCTGTATAGAGCCTTTAGTCGGTTCTCTCTTTGTGTTATAAACCGTTTCCTAAGCTGTTTGCATCCTCAACCAAGCAGATCCTTTTTTTTATCCTTCGCAATTTGACACCCTATACCCTGGAGGGAACATCACCCCGAGTGTCCATCTCCCTCATGCATTTCCTTGCATTGAGCATAGGTACGTTCCACTATTGGAACTAGTTTTTCTTACTTACGACACTCGTTCCCTCCTCTGTATCATAGCATTCATTTGTTATGAAAAAACTAAAAAAAGATGGGCAGGAAGGGAATACTGTATTGTAATTGGCAGCAGTCGTGTTGCCTTTGAACAGAGCACAAAGTTATTGAGTCCTTTTTGTGTCATCATAATTTTGGGTTTAGCATGGCCTTAGGAAGATGATCTCACTACAGAGTTTTCTCTACTGAATGGTTACTCTTCCAGTCCTTATAGAGAATGTTATCGATGCCTCCTGCATCCAATTGTCACATCATTGAGTCCATGCTGTCGGAGTTCACCATAAGTCTCATGCTCTTGTTCAAAGGAATTCTATCAACTTGTATCGGCCACTCCTCATAAATCTCGACTTTGCATGTCAGCCATACCCTCAGTTTGTCTCAGAATCACATGATAATTTGGTCTTATCATGCACCCTGGTCCTACTTTCATCATTGCTAGGTCACCTTGAACCCAACAATCGACATTTCATCATTGGTCGTTGACTGGGTGGTTTCCTTTGTGTTCGATGGCAAGACATCTATTCACACTTTTGGATTCGTGCAGTGTCTTGGATACCATTAGCCTTATTGGTGGTTTCCTCGCCTTTGTCAGCAGTTTTTCATCATTGATTGCTATTCAGAGGGTCCTTTTCGTGTACCGCATGCATTTGGCACACACGAAAGACACACAGGGTCATTGGTTCGTGAACATGTTCTTCGTCCGATCTCCACCAAATCATGAAGCTCCTGCTTTGTTCCTCATGCTAACTGATGATAGATGCCTCAATTCTCTCCTTTCAACGGGTCTCCTTCCATCGACTTCAGCTCATTTATTCTGGATATGGGACCTAGAGTTTTATGAGTACCTTGAGGCTTGTAGTCATTAGTGGCCAGCTCTCTCACCATTGACAGATGGGAATACATCAATGTCTCCTGATCAATGGATCTCTCAAGTGTTCGACACCAACTCCTTTATTCACATTTGTAGAGATGTACTCAGTGCCTTGATACCTACTTTCATCATCGGTAGGTTGTCTTGCATTTGTTAACAGTATACTTCAATGACCGGTAATCAAACGATGTCTCATTGTGTTCGACCTAAACTAATTTATTCACATGATGTAGACTTGCACCATCGACAGATAGTGTAGAAGACTTGAAGACATCACTATGTGGTTGCAGCTTTCCTGAGCTGTTGCTTCCATTTGATTTGACCAGTACCTATTTGACTTCAGTGATCATGGGAGATCAGATTGTACTACATGGTATACAAATATCTTCAGATTGATTTTTGAAACTGGTTTCACTGGGCCTTGTTCGTGACTATGACAACTTTTGGCATATAACCACATTTGTATTTACCTACTCATGGCCATGAACACTTGTTTGGTATATTTTTCAGATGGATCTGCATTGTATTCTTGGAAGCCATGTATGCAAAGTCAGTACATAATGTAATGAGCAATTGAGTTCGTCCAACTGGTTCTCTACCACTCCACTTCTGGGTTATTTATAATGTATTTCGGTCATCGCAGGTACTCCTTTGATCTCACACATTAGGGGGCATTTGTTATAGCAAGATTTGCCTCACCATTGCTATCTTGCACAGAGGGCCTTTTTCCATTTCCATATGTAGACTTCTTATCCCTTTTTGATGAATCCAGAGCTAAAAATATACTTTTTTCCACATATACGCTCCCTATCAGTTATACAAGATGCGTATACACAAGTTGATCCACTACAACCCACGTATTATATGCTCCCTATCAATTATGCAAGATGCGTATACGCAGTTTTCCCCACTACATCCCGCTTATATCAGGATTTGTGCCAGAAAATACAAAATGAAGTCGGGTTTCCATGTCACGACAAAAGATCTCTGATCCTTGGCCTTCCATATATTGAAAACGTTCCGACTCGACCCTTCAGTTGCATTATGAAGGCTATAAGAGCACAATTTTGAGCTATGGAAAAGAAGAGAAAACATTCAACTTTGAGAGCAAAGTTACTCTGGAGAAATTACTTCATATTGAGTCTGCATCCCTTTGTCCCTCAAGTCTGAACACAGTGTTCAGCCCCCAAGCTCTTCCCTTATTGTTGAGAGGACCTCTTTGCCTCTTTCTCATGAGCTTTCCTTTAGTGGAGGATTGAAGTGGTGGAGACCCAGTTGGAAGGAACTTGGTTTCTTGGTTTCAAACCGTGTCGACGCGAAAGTCTATAATGTTGACACTTTTGTTGATCAATTATTAATAGAAATACTCATTTCCCGTCCTATTGGTATCTTGCAAATATATGATTATTATCCATGGGTGTGTTTGTAATGTTTATTAATGGATTATGCTATCTGATGTGCTAATCCCTTATATATCATCACTATATACTTGCTTTGCTTGTTTATTAAGAACTTCTTGTAGGTATAAAGCTTTGGGTCAAAGTGCTCAATGGTGGAACATCATCAAACGTTGGATCGAGGTAGGCCTCTTTCTTGTATTGCACATTAGTCTATATAGCATATGTTGGAATTGAGTTGATTTCTGCAGTCATACCTGTCTGTTGTGGTTTACCCTTGGCCATAGAGAGTTTTTCCCTTGTAACAATACTTTGTGACTCTCTTGAAGGAACCCACAAGATACAAACCAATCAAAGGAGGGGATGTAGCGATCTACCTCAACTACCTGCGCTACGTCCAAGAGGTGCCAACACCCACAGCTTATTTTTCCTACTTCATACGTAGACACCCTCCTCTTAGTGGTAAATGATTGTAAGACACATTTACAACAAACAACTTAGTGCACACTATTTTTTTATATTATAACATTTATAATAAAATTTCAACATGAGTAAAATAATATTTTTAACTTAAACGACATTTTATTAATGTAAAATTTAACAACTAATTCACAAGTTTTTATAATTCTTTAACTCTCAACTTCGATGCCTTACATCCTTGAAAGAACATGTACAATACATATATATTAAATATAAAGTCAAATATGCCTTTGTTAAACAATATTTATTTTTCAAATCTAAAATGAAAGATTATGTAGAGATATTAGCTATATATATGTCTTTCACAAACATATATTTTATTATTTATTTTTTATATTATAAAATAATTTTTTTAGGATAGAAGAATTTATTATAAGTTAATTGTAAATTAAGAGTGAGGACAAGTATTATTAGCTATTATTTGTAAATGTGTACTAACTCATCATTGTTATTTAAGAAAAACCATGTTATTTTAAAGGTAGACTTTCACTCTTGGGTTTTGGGTGGTTAACCTTTTTTCTTTTTCTTTTATTTTTTTTTTGGGTTATATGTAGGAGAAAAATGAGATCTTAACTAATCAAAAAAAGTTTTAGATCTTAATGTAGAACCAAAAGACAGTTTCAACCTAAATAGTCTCCATAAGGTGACCAATTTTACTTGTGGTCATCACTCAATCTACCTCCATTGGGACCATGTGCTTTTTAATAACTTCTAACCTTAATCCCATATATGAGACCATATAACCCCAATGACTGTAGTTTAGCCTCTTAACGGATATTGTAAAATAAATAGATGAATAAAGAAATCTGATTTTTTTCTTTTCAAAATTAACAAATAAATAATATAAATATTCATTTTAATAAAGAAAGAAATTTAATCCTTACACCTATTTACACCTATTTTATTTAGGAAAAAAATACAAATTCATTATAAAATAAAATTTCATATATATTTTTTTCAATTTATATTTATCAATTTTTCATATAATTAAAATTTATTATACAAATAAATGTTTTTTAATAAAACCTTCCTTCATCTCTTTTTGAAATGAACCCTTTTGGCTCATTAAAGGTCATACTTTGTAAATGTCAATCCTTCGTTTTTATTCCCAACTTCAGCAAGGGATCACAGGTTATCAAATTACTTTTCGTAAGTAGCTTATGTTGTTGAAAAATGCAATGTATATTTACATTTTATAACCTAGCTTTTGTATTTTATATTTTAATTTTGAAGAGATTGTGAGATACCTTCCATGTCAACGACACTTAGATTTTTTATTTTGTTATATAAAATTAAAAATTTAATAATAATAAATTTAATATAAGTGAAATAATAATTATATATGTATATATATTAATTATTAAAAAAATTAATATATATAAATAAATTTATATCAATTATTTATTAGAAATTTTTTTTTTTTTAATAATGAATATAATTTTAAATTTATTTTTAACTTTAAATCTTTTAAATATCCATATATTTATTTTTAATTTTTTTTTGGATTTTTCAATTTTTAATAAATATAGAGTTAAAATGAAATTTCCATTATCTTTTGAATTCAATTTTGTTTAATAAATCTAGATTTAAATTAAATTTAAGTTGGCAATAATACATGACTTAAAATGACTTATTAAGTAAACTTTTAAAATGGTACTTCAGTGAATTAGATTAATTACATCTAATAAAGTATGTAATGAATTATAGATATGAATAATCTTTTTTTACTTCTATATTTATGATTTTGATAATTACAATCACAATTTCATAAATTAAAAAAAAAATGTTACCTTTTTCTAACTTCTTTTCTCAAAAATATATATATATATATATATTTTTTCTTTCTAAATCACTTCATAAAATAACAAAAATCACCATAGAATTCAAAAAATCCATTACTTAAACATAAAAAAAAAACTAGATATGAAAAATAACTTTTAACATCCAAAACTTTTCAAATTATCCCTTCTCATAATGAGCATAACACTTCAAATTATCCCTTCTCATAATGAGCATAACACTTGAGCCTCCAAAAAAATATCTTATGGAATTCCAGGGAAAACATAACCTTTATTATTAATGGGATCTTGTCAACCTGGTTTTATAGAAACAATGAACAACATCATAAACAACATTATGACACAAACAACATTATGAAGGGCATTTTTTACTCACTGGACAATTTCATAATTGCAAAAACATTAAAATCTAGTGGAATTATTCACCCACTAGACAATTTCACAATTGCAAAAACATTAAAATCTAGTAAATTAAGATGTTTACAGTGTGTAATATTTTCAGTTTGATAATTTTAGAAATGCAAAAACACTAAAATAGAGTAAAGTAAGTTAACTAAGCTTATTGTCATGTAAATTTGGGTGTAATTTGATTAACTAGTAAAATTAAAATGTTAAATATGTATAGCTTTTTCTTCTTCTTAAAATGGTAAAATTTATTATTAACTAATAGTGAGGATAGTCATTATTGGCTATTATCCACTAATGTGGGTTGACTCATCATTAATAGTTAATGAAATGACTTGTTGTGGTGAGTAAATGGGCATAGTTTAAAGTTTTCTTACATTTGAGGAAGAGAGTTCTTAGGTCCTACTCCATGACCAAAAACCAGTTTCAGTCTAGATAATATTTACAAGAAAGATAGTATCCCTTATGGTCATGATGATGAGGCTACCTACATTTGGGTCATGTAATTTTTAATATTAAGTTTCATACATAAAACCAAAAACTACCTCCGTTACAATTTAATCTATAACCTTCTCTCCTATACTAATGGAAAAGTCATATCTACTAATTTATACACCTAGTATAAGATGGACTCTCCTCCCCTCCTAACAAGAAAATATTAAACAATAACATTATTAGAAGAATGGTAGCTGAATTAAAAAACAAACATGCCTTAAAATAATGCTAATTATACAGATTTCCTGAGATTAACTAAATTAAAATTAGTATCTTCAATGGAAAATAAGAGTTCCAAACCCCTGAAAGGCAAAGGCATGTGCATGGCATTGCCCTTCATTGTTGGGTTGGCTTGTAAAAGCAAGCTGATTTGTGGTTTTGCCCCTTGTAAATGCAAATACCATGAAAAATCACTGAAGAAAATAAATTTGAGAAATGATGTTATGATGATATGAGAAGATTGAAAACTTACATCAATATATCACTGTATCTTCTAGCAATCTTTTTACTTATATCACTGTATCTCTTAACAATCTTTTTACTGTGACAACCCTTTGATATTACTCTCATCTGCCTTTTCTTTTACCCCATAATGGCTCAACGAGTGCTTGATTGCTTTTCATATGACAGCATTATACAGTCATCAAGCCTATCAATAAAATCATCCTTGCCACTGTACCCTCTTCAAGAACAGAAAATCCAGAAAAAGAATATCAAAATACCAAATTTGAGACTTAATAACCAAAGCATAAATCAAAAGTCAGATTTGGGCCTCAATAAAGGCCTGATACACAGAGAGGACAACAAGGAAAAACTTGCAGGTTTGAAATTCAACTATAAAATAAACTAAAATCCAAGCCTCCAATATTCCACACCAAACTTTGGATTTCACTGCACCACCTTCATGGCAAGTGACATCAGGCAGAAGAACAACGCCAATGGAAGGTCACATATTATCACAGATGGGTATAGTGCAGCAATCTGAGGAATATATCACGGGGAAGTATCTATTAGAAGCCTTTTCAGCAAACCCATATGGTATGGTACGAGGCTGAGGATGGATATTTACAAATAAGTATCCAACCCTGCTATTAGAAAAATAATGGATGATCAGACATGGGTTTATATGCTATTCAGAGCTGGGGAATTTGTGGACTAAGGAAGGAAATCCAGAGTTGGGCATGATATAAGACCAAGGATGGATATTCACAGATGCGCATACTGTGGATGGATACTCAGAAAAGAACCTTGATATGAAACTTCTTCCATTAGCATAGATAGACTGTGGATGGATACTCAAAGARSAACTCTCATTGACTTAGCTAAAGAAACAAGCAGCTGGRCATGTTTTCGGTTAAGTGTGGATGTATATTCAGAGATGGGTATGCAATTGGGCTGAAGGTGGATGTTCAAATATGGGTTTGCTGAGAAAATGGCARAGACTGATACATAACACTGACTKCCCAACAACAAAATACATTTATAGAGAAAGGAAAGAGCCACAATGCATGCTTCTGATCCTTGGAAAGAGCCACAGAAGGGGAGAGAGAGGAAGCTACATAAAAAGTAAATCCTTGGAAAGAGCCACAGAAGGGGAGAGAGAGGAAGCTACATAAAAAGTAAATCCTTGGAAAGAGCCACAGAAGGGGGGAGAGAGGAGAGGAAGCTACATTGGTAAATCCTTGGAAAGAGCCAAAGGGGAGAGAGAGGAAGCTACATAAAAAGTAGGGGAGAGAGAGGAAGCTACATTGGTAACTGTCAAAGGCATAGATTGCTCACTAATAATCTCTACCTTTTGTACTATTAATGTCGAAATCCAATGTCATGCAATGCACCTAAAGTGAAACAGTCAGAGAACAAAGCATGAATATTAGAATATTGGGCTCCCTGCTGTTTGCAGCGAAATTTCTGTCCAGAGCTGTACATTCTCTGATGCTTCGTTAATTCGTTAAGAAATAAACTGGCCTTCAGTGCTTCACGATAGTTAGTTAATTTGTTAAGAAACAAATTTGGCAGAGGAATACCATTTGTTTACTTAATTTTATAATGGGAAGAGTGCACGCTTTGTGTGGAATATATTCTTTTAAATTATAGCCGCCGGGAGATCTATTTTCCAGTTTAATATTGCAAGTTTTTTTTTGGGTTGGGTGGCCGGTTGGCACCGTCTAGCCATAGATTGTTGCATGTTTCAGTAACCAGATCAATTATTGGTGGCTGGTTGGCACCGTCTACTCGAGGACGCTGAAAGGACAGCGACAGGTAAAAATGTTTCTGTCAAATAATATTAGTATTGCACGTTCTCAGCAATTGCTTTTTCAATTAATAGATTATTTAGGGCTTTTGCGTTTTTTTTAAATTTTGTATTTGACTTTATTTTTAAAATATATAGTCTAGAGTTGGTGTAGTAGGAAGAGATACATCATCCAACATGTATTAATCTGAAAATCCAGGTTTAAAATTTCCAAGTAGGAGATTTTATTCACAGTACAATTATTTTAGTTTAGTAAAAGAGAATTTAATGAAGTCTTAGTTTAAATGTAGTTGTTGTTGGGTTTTTTTTTTTTAAGTTGTAGATTTAAGTGGTTAATTTTGTGTAATCTGAGTGTTTTGTAGGTTTTTCAATATGCTGAATACATTTCTGCATCCAGGAATGTAATTTAAACAACATCAAGTTGTGATTTCGTGCAGATTCATATTGCCAGATTCTAAAGAAAAGAACCAAAACCTAGAACATTTAGACAATGTCTTTTGTAAAAAATATTTCTTAAAAATAAATAAATATGATGATGATTATTATTCATCAAAATTAATATCGATTTATTGTGTTTATGAACTTAAATTGTTATGTTATCGTGTTGTTTATGTTATCAAATGAGTTAGTCAAAGTGGTTAACAAGTTATGAAATTAGGTTTTATTATAGATATTTTGAAAATTAGATTTCAAAAGAAAGAAAATGGTTTTATTAGTCTTGCATATTTTATAGATTGTGACTAGATGTGTATGAAATTCATAGGAGCTTGTTTTTATTCTTACAATATTTATTTTCTTTCTAACAATGAAGAGAGAGTTTTGATATTTTAATTCAAAGTTTATATATTTAGGCAATGGAGAAAATTTTTTGATCTTTTAATTCAAAATTTATATATTTACATATTCATTAATAATTATTTTTATGTATAATTCTTCTAATGTGAATATTTTTCTATTACCTTGTAAATATTTGTCTACTACCTTAGTCAATCATTTATTGATATGAAGAAAACTTCAAAGTTATTATTTGTTCCCCAAGTTTATTGAAAAAGTTTTATTATCTTACTTATGTGAAGGCTCAATCCTCTAAGTCAATTACTATATACATGTTCATTCAATGTCCTTATCTATTCAACATCTCCATTCCTATCTTTATCCTTACAACAATAAAAATAAAATAAAATCACATATAATATATAAATCTAAACACAAATAAAATCCCTATATTAAACAACATTAAACAATGTCATTTCTATCTTTATTCTTACAACAATTAAAAAAAATCATATATAATATATAAATATAAACACACAAATAAAATTCTTATATTAAACAACATTAAACACTACTCAACATCTCCGATCCTATCTTTATCTTTACAATAATAATAAAAAATCATATATAAATATAAACACACAAATAAAATCCCTATATTAAACAACATCACATCACTCTAATTATGTCATGGTTAATCATAATTATGTTCAAACCTCATTTTTTTGAATATCACTTTTAACTAAACAACAAACTTTGATAAACCAATGATAACAAGCTTTGCTAACAAAATATAAACTTTTGTGTATAATTTTCCGTGACATGGTTTTGCAAAGTGTAATGTGCATCTTAACTAAAAATAGAGTAAATAGGGTTACCCATTATATATTTTGGATTTTTTTATTTATATTATTAAAAGAAATAAAATTTATTCAATTTTTTTCCAAAAAATTGGTTGTGTGTTTCTCAATCCTTTTTTATTACTAGAATTTTTATTTTAGCCATTGCGAGTATGTATACAAATGTGTGTGCACATAAGTCTGACCCTTATGGATTTGAGATCGAGTAGATATTCCGCTAGCAAAGATTCATTGCATTTGTAGGTCCGAACCCCTATGGATCTGAGCTTGCATAGTTTACCCAACAAAGGTTCATTTCCTTTGTTTTCATAGAGAGTTGTTGCTTTCTCCTTTGTTCACAGCCCTTGTGGGTTTACTATAGATGTGAAGCTTTTGTTTAAGGAGGTTGTTTCAACATCAATCCTTCATGACTTTTCTCAACCCCTTCTTGGTGCAATTATAGTGGATAAGGCTACCTCCATTCCCATCGTCACCATGGCCTAGCCAATGAAGCACTAATCCAATTTTTATGAGAAGCATGGATTGATTTTTTGGTTTTCTAGCCCATGGAACAAATTGGTAGATTTGCACAGTAACTGGTCTCATGAAATTGGAATCCCCTTCTATCAGAGGAGACATATATCTACCCACGTGCTTGGGGCTTCTTAATAGTATAATTTATATAATAAAGGCTCTATTCTCCACTTCGTCCCCTAGTTCTATGGTTTTGATGGCCTTCGCATGAAGTCCTAATACCTTATGTTTCACCCCACCATGGACTATTTAACCTCGACCCCTCTTTGGGTAAGACTCCCTAATATTTCTCTACAACTCTGGCCTTTTAAGAACCTCTCTAAGATTAGAAATGGCCTTGAAAATTTTCATTATTGCAACACCAAAACAAAAAAAATGGTAGTGCATGACCTTTGGAAGGATCTATATTGAAATGGATCTTGCAAAAGGCCTCTCTAAAGAGAATTGGTTAAATATAGTTGAAATTTTTGTTTGGAAACACAAGCTAGGAAATGGGCATCTTAACTTTTGTTGTAGACCTTGTTTTTTGGTTTGGCACATGTTCTCCCCTTACCTAGAAAACAATCTTGAACATAACTTTGGGGAAGAAAAGCACATTAAATCCCTTGCCAAAAGGAAACATTCCAAGACAAAATATATATGGTGAGAAGGTGCAAAGGAAGAACACCAACTAATCAACAAGGATTCCCCTTCAATCAATCAGATTCTACTACTCATTTAGAAAGTTTCACCCTCAATGGTGGCATCTATCGAGGAAGTTAGATATATGTAGGAAACCCATCCTCATCCTCCTTTGTTGGTGAAGATGCTAGATCCTCCTCTTGAATGGGTGCAAGATGATCCCATCCATTAGCCTTGTATAAGATGGATTGATTAGGTCGAGGAGAGAGAAGAAGTGCAGGTGATGTAGAAAGAAGTAGAGTAGAAGATTTCCAAATCCTTATTTCTAGATCTATTCCACGCCAAAAGGGAACACTAGGATCTATTAACACCTATATAGGACTCAAAGGATGAATGGATGAATGATAGTAGTTAAGAAGAAAAAGAGAACTCCATCTCTACAATCAATGATGACCAAAAAATTGACATCGAAATGTATTCTATATATGATTTTTTTTAACTCTCTTCTATGATCACAATGTTTACACATTTATTAATTTATTCCGAGTTATGAAATAAAATTTGGGAAAAAATAACTTTTAGGAGTTGGAAAAATCCCTATCATTTTAGAGTTGGGCATATCTCCCACATTTGGCTATGACCATCCCTTTTTGTATTACAACATTGTTTGATTCAACCACAACGTTTTCTAATACATATCATAACCATTATTGTATGTACACACATAAAAATTAATTTAGTTAAAAAAACTTATAATATACATCAAAGAATTTAACTAAATTTCTTATAATTTATCTTTATATTATGCAATATTTTTTTTATAAAAGATATATTTAAACCTTTAAATAATACGAGTTGTTAAATTTTGCAAGTAAATTTTCATGTTGTCATCTAATATTTGTAGTAAAATTCTAATCCAGGTGCATATCGGTGGCCACCCATATTTTCCGACTGGCTCAAAATAGTTTTCTGGCAATTTTGACAATTTACTATTTTTAGCAGTTTTTAACTTTTGGGGCCATTTTGAGGGTCCAAATGAAGGTTTTTCGAGATCGAGGTCCTCAGTTATAGCCAAAGGAATAATTGAGCCCCCAAAATGAATCTCCTTGACAATACCTTTCCAACGAGCTATTATACACCTAAAACAAAGATCGTATGCAAAAGTTACGACCTCGAGAAGTTGATGTACTAACTTACTCAAACGGAGCCCACATGACTTTTGGTGCTTCATCTCTTAGGGTTAGGTTTTTGGATGTCTAGGATTTTTGGCATTCCTGTTTATTGTAAAAATGCCTTCAGAGCCTCATTGTAATCATCTTCTTAAGAATGCGAGTAGCCGTCACATCTCTTCTCAGAGATAAGCTGCCACCATTCTAGCGAGTCTTTCACTTTGTATTTTCACAGTCTCTGTACATTTATTTCATTAATAGAAATCATGTATTACTATATATCTATGTTTATGGTTGCATCTCTGATACATTTATGTTATATTATTGGATATCCGCGATATCTCTATGAATTTCTTTATTATATCTCCGCTCTCATTTCGTGCCGAAAATAATTCAGATCAGTGGTATCAGAGCAGGCTGCTCTTGATCGTTTTTTCAGTGCATGTTTCCGAAAAGGTCTGAGTATAGAAAGTTGGGTCTCGAGCTTGTCTCTCTTGAAGACAATCGCTCTCACACACCCAAGAAACCCTCAATGGCGGAAGAAAAGAAAAATGACGGAGCAGACGATCCTATCAATCTGTTGCTTGAGCAAGCTCTCATGCGACAGAGGGACGAAATGATGGAGAATTTTGCCCACATCCTTAAACTTCTGCCGATAGCATCTTCATCAAGCAACCACTTTGGAGGCACCTCGCCTTTCAAGGTACAAGTTAATTTTGATATTCCTGTATTCGAAGGACAGATAGATGCAGAAGCCCTAGAAAAATGGTTAACTCTCCTAGAAGGTTATTTCTCTTTTCACAATTTTTCCAACAAAGAAAAGATCACCTTCGCACTCCTTAAATCTCTCCCTCATGTCAAACATTGGTGGGAAACTTACTGGGAGAAAAGTTCCACAGAGGAGTCTGAAATATATGGAGCCGATCCCACTTGGAATTTTTTTGTGGATGAGGTAAAGGAACAATATTACCCTGTTGGCAACTATGAGGACCAGTACATGAGATGGGCCACACTGCAGCAAGAGAGGGGCCAAGGAGTTCTGGAGTTCACCAATACCTTCCATACCTTGCGCACCAAGCTGGGTATCAAAGACTCCGAGCGACATTTGGTTCTGAAATACCGTTGGGCTCTACACAGATACATCCAGAATGAAATGGATTTTCTGGACATCTCATCACTCGATGCTTCTTATCAATATGCTGTTAAAATCGAGCAGAAATTTAAGCACCAGAACAAATGGGAGTTCGAGTTTGCAAATACGCAACAACTGAAGTATGACAAAGACGACCCTAACAAACAGTCTCCTGAAAACTAGTTCAAGACACCGGAAAAGAAGGGTCACAGGAAGACAAAGAAGGACACCGAAAAATGGTGTGATTTCCACAAAAGACCCTGGCACAACACCGATGAATGTCGCTCAAAATAGTCATTGGTGGCTGAGATCAAAGACAAGGAGTCGAACCCTGATTCATAATCTGATTATGAAAATACTGGTAAAGGACAGATCATTGACACAGACCCCACTGCTATTGTCGTGACCGCAACAATTGAACTAGAAGAACCAACAGATCCTGAAGAGGGGGAGCGCCTTTTTCATTCACAGATGTGGGTGAAGGGGACCTCGCTGCATTTTATTGTTGATAGTGGAAGCCATAAAAATCTCATCTCAACAAAGGTCGTCAAACAGTTGGGATTGTTGACAACACCACACCCACAACCATACAACATCGAGTGGCTTCGGCAAGGATGAGATCATTGTGTTAGCCAATTGTGTCGATTGTCATACAACATCCAACCCTTCAAGGATGAGGTATTATGTGATGTTTCCCCACTGGATGTTTGTGATGTTCTCTTGGGCCAACCATATATGTGGAGACACCATGTTGCTTATGAGTCTCGACCCCATAGTGTCATTGTTACTTTGGGGGGTCATCTCTACAGAATACCAGAGGTAGTTCCAACTATTGTTCCACCTAAAAAGTGTCGCAAGGTAGTATCTCATTCTACAAAATTTAGCTTCTTCATAATCTGTTCAAAAGGGGAACAAAAGGACACTGCAACCACTATAGCCTCGCCCCCCTGCACCTTCTATCCAACAAAAGCAGGTCAATAAGGTTGCAAAAAGTACAAAGATTCCTTCTGCACACCTTCCTCTCATGTAGCTTGACTTGTTGAACAGCCTCAGCTTCAACAGGTTCATGACAGACTTCCACAAACTAAGCAGCATGACGTCTCCATCAATACAAGCAACTCACCAAGATGCAGATCCAACAAATGATTTTCCCTCTCCCCCGAGAACTCAACGCAATGGAGACCATTGCTTCCTAAGGAGGGAGGATTAATCCAGGTGCATATTGGTGGCCACCCACCTTTTCTGACTGGCTCAAAATAATTTTCTGGCAATTTTGGCAATTTACTATTTTTAGCAGTTTTAAACTTCCGGGGCCATTTTGAGGGCCCAAATGAAGGTTTTTCAAGATCTAGGTACTCAATAATATTCAAAGGCATATTGATCCCCCAAAATGAATCTCCTCGACAATACCTTTCCAACGAGCTATTATATGCCTAAAACGAAGATCGTATGCAAAAGTTACGACCCCGGGAAGTTGATGTACTAACTTACCCAAACAGGGCCCACTTGAATTTTGGCGCTTCATATCCTAGGGTTAGGTTTTTGGATGTCTAGGGTTTTTTGTATTCATGTTTATTGTAAAAAGGCCTTCAGAGCCTCATTGTAATCATCTTCTTGTGAATGCGAGTAGCCGTCACATCTCTTCTCAGAGATAAGCTGCCACCATTCTAGTGAATCTTTCACTCTGTATTTTTACAGTCTCTATACATTTATTTCATTAATAGAAATCATGTATTACTGTATCTTTGTGTTTATGGTTGCATCTCTGATACATTTATGTTATATTATTGGATATCCGCGATATCTCTGTGAATTTATTTATTATATCTCTGCTCTCATTTCGTGCCAAAAATAATCCGGATCAACTTCTTTGAAGTTGTCAATATTCAGGGATGTAGAAAGTTGGGGTTCTCATCTATTTGGAATTTTGATCTAATTTTCAATGATTTTGGTAGATTCAAAATTGGGAAAAAAAAATTAAAGCCATTATTCACTCATACTTGCATATTGGATAATGATATAATTTCGTTGATGTCTACAATTTTTGTCGAATTCTTATCAAATTTATTATCGAAAAGAAAAACTATTTACTACAAAATTAACATGCTCCAATTTTCACTATTTAAATATATTGAAAATTATTTCATCGCTACTACTTGCCCTTAACTTTTATAATCCTTATTTAGTATAGAGCCATTCATAATCCTCTAGTGACTTGATTGAGATTGTTGAGGCGCACATTACAATCTCATACACAAGAAGTTTTTGTCACTTTTCTAGCTATTATGTAAGCTTTATGGTTCTTTGTTCTTATTTGCAATTTTTTCACAAATGACCTTTAACCATGCCCTTCTAAATTCTTTGTTGTTGGTCACGACACTAAGCGCTAATTTGTATAAGTAAACCTTTTTATTGTTAAAAATCATCGAACTTTAGGTGATCTTTTTAGTATGTGGAAACCAAACAACCTTAGTATCAAGAAACATTATATATTGCTAAAATATCAATACTCAACTGGTCCAGTGTTTGGGCATATACAAAATTAGGCAAAACGACAATCAAAATAGTATTCAACTCATAAATAATTCATAAGAATTATTTGTTGTGTATTGCAACCTAATACACAACCGAAAGATAATACTTTTGGTTTAAGATAATCTAAGTGGTGGTTGGATTAGTTATAATTTGACGATGTAGAATACATGATGAGATCAAAATATAAAGAAACTTGGTTTATATGATATATATTAAAAATGTTTGAGAACTACTTATTAGTAAAGGATGTATTGCATAAGGATCATGCGTATGAGTTGGGTACTTCCATTCTCCACCTCGTTGGCTGCATAAGGATCATGCATATGAGTTGGGTACTTCCATTCTCCACCTCGTTGGCTGCATTAGAAGGATCACGAGTATGATTTGGGTGCTTCCATTTTCCACTTTGTTGACTACTCTTTAGTAGTAGGAATTAAGAGTGATATGTGAAATAGTATGTTGTTGAGAGAGGTGACATATAGTGTGCAATGACCTCCTTGGAGACTCTCCCGAGATATTAAGTCTCGTTCTTTCTTTGGGGTGTGCAACAACGTGACAATTCTCACTTGGCAGATTGGAAACATCAAGGATACTTCGCCTGAACTATGTCTCTTTACCTATAGCATACCCATACTCTGTTATAGGCCATGGGTGAGTAACACTCCTACTCAATGCGACCCACTTGTATACTTAAACAATTTGTTAACAATATAACACTTAGTCATTTAATCATACAATCATGAAACATGCAAGCCAGATTTAAAACTTGTGAAACATATAAGAGACACATAAGTATCGTGCGGGCTACACTAGTGGTGCCTAACACCCGACTTGTCTTATTATTGCGAAACAAAGTTACAACATGAGCACTACTAGCTCGATTTACAACATGGGAAGAGTAACATGACTTTCCTCACCTCACCAAGTCAAAACACTCTACAAAGATCCACCCTGAAAAACTTCCCTGTTGCAACAATCTTCACACTCTATTGGTTCTCCCCAAATGTGTGTCCTCCACAAACTAACCATCTCTTTTCTGTCACAAGAGTCACCAAGCTAGAAAAATACCTCAATCTTCCTTATGGCACGCCAACCTTCGCGAACCTGCATAGAGACTTCACTGAATTTTACCTTAGCTACTTGTCTTCTACATGCTCACTTCAATTGTTCCTTCACATATTTCCTCCTTAGCTCATGTGCCTTGTTTTCTTATATGACTCCAATCATCTTCTTTAGAATATTCACACCCCTTGGGCTAGTCGGGTCCCTTCATGGACCAATGTGCCCATTCATCTAGTTACCTTATTTGAACTCATGCTCCCATGAACCATCACACCCTTTCAAACCAGCATGCCCCCTCACTTGGGAATGATCACTCATGTTGACACACCCCATTCACTTGGGAGCGCCTTTGCCTTGTGTTTTATCCTTTAACTAGCCAACTTGACTCGTCATGGGTGTGTTGATGGGGTCAATCGACCTCTCCAATGTTCCATTGTTATTGAGGGTAGTCGAGTCCACTTCTTGGGCACACGTCGTATTTTCCCTGTGCTTTCCACAACATAACCCAAGTCTTCATCCTGCCTCGCATGGAAAGTGAGGTGCACACCCCCTTGGGTTTGCATGTCATCATCATGTGCCAAGATGCTCCTGCCTGCGTCTATAAGACTTCATCCACCCAACTGATTGCATATTCATTATTTCTCTTGATCAATTGGCCCCTAAGTTTTCTCGAGGAGGGCTCGCTCAGTGGATGTCGCGAGAGGCTTTACATCCTCCCCCACTCAAATGCATTACCTTTCGTAGAAACATCAATCGATCTGCATGGCATCTCTGTCCCATCTCCGGATCTCATCACCATTCAATAACTTCTATCTCCACAACTAATGTCTCTGGGAAATATTTCTATTTTCGACTCACTAGTTCAGTGGGAGTTTACTGGAGCTAGTTCTATTTTAGACTTTCCATTTTATACCATCACTATTATGCATGCATTCCTAAGAAGAGCTCATTGTTTGATCATTTTTCTTAATTATGGAATGTTCTTTCCTATATGATTGAATATCACTCATTCATTGTATTCAATATTGATTATCTCATTGGAGTAGTGTGAATATATTTTCCCATTCTTCCATATTGAATCTCTTGTCCTTTTCTTGATAAGTTTTGTTTGTACTTGCTTTAGCTAGGTCTCCTGTGTAGGTTTCGATGAAACATTGACATGGTATCAGAGTCTACCTGCTTGGAGCAAACTAAACAAGCCAGAGAAGAGGGAAATTAGAGTTTTGGTGAGCGTAATCCATGTATCTAACAGTGCCACACCCTCTCCTTATCGAAAGGTGTGACAGTTGATGAAAGTGTCACACCATCTCCCTGTCGAAAGGTGTGACAGTCACATGCACACTTAATAAGTTTCAAATTCTGGACTGTGTTACACACTCCCTTCTCACTTTTCCTCAGTGTCACACCTTCTCCACTACCAGAGTGAAATACTTAGGCCAGTGTCACATTGTATCCTTGACTAGGGTGCGACACCCTTCAAATTTTTTTTTTTTGCGATGATTTCTCAAAACTTTCACTTGCAAATTGAGAGTAATTTTTTAGGGTTTTTCAGCACCAATAAGAGGGATGGATACCACACAAATTCTTTAGTCAAATTTGGTGATAGTTCTCACACCGTACAATTATTTTGAATGGAAGTTGAAGGTTGAATTCCAACTTAAAAGGAAAGGATTGTACAAGTTGACAATGGAAACAGAAACATAACCCACAACAACGATTGAGAAGACTAGATGGGTGAACCGTAAGGATGAGGCCACATGACTTCTTCTTGAATTAATTTTAATTGATCTATGGTTTCATGTTTCCGCATGAAAGACTACAAACAAGATCTAAACCACCTTGGAAGGTCTCTTTGGAAGAGATGAGAGGTCATATGCTTGAGGTAGAGTTGAATGCCCTAGATCCTAAATTTTTTGATAATATACAATATTTATTTAATTACCAAGTTTAAATATTTGATATTGAGCTTGACATATTGTGGTATTGATAAGTATAAACAAGTGGACCAACTTATTCTAAGAATATTGGCTAAGCTAGGACCAAAATATGTTGTATATGTCTCCACTTTCCATTTTGGAAGATATCTCTTGGGATAAAAGTGGAAGATTCCTACCATGGAGTAGTTCGTTGATTCTCTTACACATGAGCAGGAAAACAAATTCATATGGGTCTAATTAAGTAACCCAAGCACATGCACTCACCATGCATGATGGAAAAGGGTCATCCAATCATAAATGAAAGGAGAAACAAAAATAAAATGAGGGATATTCCAAACCCTTCAAGGATTCTTTAGGTTCCAAAGACTCTTCAAATTCCAAAGAGAATAAGAATAATAAGGGAAAGAAGTGCACTTATTGCAATAAACCTAATCATGAAGAATACACATGCATGAAGAAGCAAATTGATCTTATGGAACAGGTACTTTAGAAGAAAAACCTTGGAAACTTCATTCTTGAAGGAGCCAAGAAAAAGGAAGAAGATCATGCTCCTAAGAAAGGTAATCATCATGCTTGTGTTGCAATTAATTCCTCATCTGATTCATGTATTATATATTATGGTGCATCACATCATATGGAAGCCAAAGAGTATTTTTTACTTCTTTGAGTTCATTCTCAAGACGCCCTATTATCATGGGGGATGATAATTCAGTAGAAGTAGCAAGAGAGGGAAGAGTGGAACTCCCTAATGGTAATTTTGAGAATGTTTTACATGTTCCAAATATTTCTATAAATCTACTCTCAATTTATTAGATCACCCAGATAAGTAAAAAGGTTGAATTTACATCAGATTCAGTTTGTGTACTTGACATGCATGACAATTCCATTATTGCAATTGGTGAGGTAGATCACAAATCAAGGTTGTGTAAATTCAGTAAGTTTGTTGACCATGACTCCTCTTTACTACTAACGCATGAGCGTGGTGATAGTATTAGAGTATGGCATGAAATATTTGGTCATACAAAATTTAGGTACATGCATCGACTTGGCAAGCAAGGAATGGTGAAAGGCTTGGCAGACATTCACTTTTCTGAAGAGGTTTGTGAAGGATGCATTCTTGGAAAGCATCCTGAAGAGAAGTTTGAAAATGGGAAGGTAAGGAAAGATTCTTGTTCCTTGGATCTTGTTCACAGTGATCTCATGGGTCCATTTCCACATCCATACACCAACAAAGCAATGTATGTCCTCACATTTATTGATGATTACTCACACTATACTTGGGTTTATTTTCTCAGGAAAAAGTCTGAACTTTTTGAGCATCTCAAAGACTTCAAAGATCTAGTAGAGACATAGGTTGGGAAGAAGAGAACGATCCTCCGTACAGACAATGGGGGGGAGTATATCAACAAATATTTTCATAATCTTTTTTGTGAGGCTGGTATCGAATTGCAACATACAGTTTCATACACTCTACAACATAATGGAGTTGTTGAAAGGAATAACATATCTCTCAAGGAGATGAGCAATTGAATGTTGCATGCAAGGTATCTTCCTTCCAAGCTTTGGATTGAGGCACTTAAATGTGTTGCTTACATATATAGCATATCTCCTCATAGATATCTTGAGGATATGATACCTTTTGAGGCTTGGACATGTGACAAACCATATGTCACACATTTCCGCATATTTAGATCTCGTGCATGGGCCCATATTCTTTCTGAAAAGAGGAAAACATTAGATCCACAGAGAACACATTGCATATTTGTGGGATATCCAGATGATGTGAACGAGTATAGGTTGATTGATCCCTCTACACACTAGTTCGTCATTGAGCCCAGTGTTTAGTTTGAGGAGATTCCTTTGCATGGACCACCCGTGCAACATGAAAATACTCTTGTGGTTCCATCAGTTCCTGACACCAAAGATCATTATTCCATACACTCAGATGTTGCATATTTAGAATCAGAGGATTCTATACATGGAGTTGAGCAGGTAGTATAGCCAGATGAAGAGCCAACACTAGAGCTTCAACAGATGCCAAAGTGGGCACAATCCACACTTCAGGAAATGAGTGACCTTGCAGGGAATACATTGGATTTGAGGAGGACTCAATCTTAGCATGAGGTGATCCAGGTGGATGAGGTGATGAGGACATTCTTATTCCTTTCCATAGTAGTTGCATCTCATAAATAAAAGGCACAATATAAACATCCATGTTTTTAACTTGATGTTTTCTTGGAACAATGAGAGTCAACATAAGGTGCTCCTTTCTAACACTCATCCATGGGGGAATATTGTATACTATCAATCCAAATCGAAAAACACTATAATTTGAGCTCAGGAAAGAGAATGGGCACACTCCATCAATTTCAAGACCAAACCTAATACTATGTGGTTCATCTTTGAATTTACCTGGCCATTTTTCCTCTATGTGTTTCATTTCTTTGGAGTCAGCCAGAATTGGCATGAATCCATCTTTACTCATGTTCTTTTCATTCCATTCCATAAATTGTGCAAGTGACTTGTGTTAGGCGGAAATATTGTCATTTAATTTCGTTGTAGTAATTGCCCAAATATTTAATTTGTCAATTCGAGGTTCATAGGCTTACGAAGCACATGCACTATATATGCAGGACTGAAGTAGAAGTAATCTAATCTAAATTGATGAAATGAAATTAATCTAAGAAAGCATCAAAATTGCATAAGGGAAAAACAATACAACATGTGAAGAGTTGAACGAAAAATGAAATATGTGAGCTCACACCATAAATCAATCTCAAATTATATTACAAGAGTCAAATGACAAAGCATGAAAGAATAACAATGAAAGAATCAAAGCAAAGAATCCCCTTCTCCTCATTACAAGACTAAATTATGAATTACATGATCTCTAACTCTAACTCCAACTTCCAAATTATGAATAGCATGATGTCTCACTCTCCTTCATGAAGAGAGAACACTCTCTTATGTACATGAAAGTCTTGAAGAGTGTCATAATTACAAATCCACTATTCTCTCAACTTATTCCTTCAAATCCTCCACTCATATCTTGGATAAGATATCCTATCAAAATCTCCATGATATTCTCCTTTGAATATGCTTGAATGATTGTCCCAAATATTCTTCAAATCCTCAAAGCTTGAAGATGAAATTCGAATTGGAGGCTAGGTGGTAGTATTTGACTTTGTTGAAATCTTCACATATGCTTGCACACATCATCAAACTCATCCAACGTTGATATATAATGAAAATATGTTATTTTTCTAACATTTAATCACAAATTCACTTATAATACTAAAATGAATAAAGTGGAAAATAATAAGGTGAAACCCAAATGTATGTATGAAAATGGTATGATAAAAGGTTTATTAGGACCATGAAATGTAAGGAATGGTGAAGGAAAAGAGGATATAAATGTGACATTTCTGAGTCCTAACATACCCCCCAACTCAACTTGTTGCATGTCCTCATGCAACCATGCATGGATCT